>JAINRJ010000096.1:0-306965 GCA_022113865.1 Chimonanthus praecox | reverse complement strand
GTAAGAAGCAGACACGTTTGACTAGTTAGTACATAATCCTTGATCTATTACAAACTGAATAATGGTCCCACACTTCCACCTCAGCCCAGCCAAAAAGCATGGGAATACGACTGGGCCCACTTTCGGGTTGAAATCAAGTCCCAGACATATGAACCCAAATTAAACCCAGCCCTTTAATAATAATGCATTCAATTATTGATATATTTACATCATATTAAATAATTACCTTATAATATTAATATAAAGTGACTTTTACTAACTTTGAAAATCTATTTATATGATAGGTATGAAGGAATTCGTGACTATGATAGTAATGATCATTTATATTATTAAAAAGAATCATGATTTTGTGAATTTTAACTTAGATAATGACATAGTAATTTATTTTTGACTAAATTAGAGGCCCAAGGCCCATATGAGCCCTATTTTGTTGTTAAGACCCAAGTCCAAGTTCAAATAATTAGGGCCCATGTGACGCTTAGGGCTTGTATGACTCGTAGTAAATTGCATTCCTTTTTTCTTATTCTTTTTTTAATGGTTACCCTTGCTTCCCTCATAATATTGGCATCATTCTCTTCATTAATAATGAAATCATAAATTATCGTTAGAAAGTTGTCATGAAATGCTTTAGAATATTTTGACAAAGCACAGACTCCATAAGCATCTGATTGACATATACAAATCTTCCTGCACATGATTTTGTTATCTGATCATGACCTACCAAAAATGTTACCAACCCAAAGCAGTAAGCTCAGATTGCTGAAATATCAACGTCCTGAACTTTGAAAATTGAGCAGCAAGCAGAGTGAGAATTCGTATGAGGAAGCTGCTTCTCCAACATTTGAGATGCATGCCAACTGCAGCTCTCCCTAAATGGCATTCATTCAACTTCTGTAAGGATTCTTTTCTTCCGGAAAGGCTGTGTTGCCATGCTACCGGGTGCACTGTGAGCTCTCCTCCTTTCCTCTTTCCTCCTTTCTGCATCAATCATGATGCGTCTGAGAGAGGCTGCCTTGTATATTGGTTTTGGTAAGTGCCTGTGCCTGCCAGCATAAATCATTATTTCAGTTAATTGTGTATCCTATTGTTTTCCCTTTTTCTTGGGGAAGGGGAGGGAGGGAGGGAGGGAGGTGGGAGAGGGAGAGGGAGAGGGAGAGGGTGGTAATTTTCTAATAACAATAAGTATGTAGATGTAAACAAGCTTGAAATAAATTATAAATCATCAATTTTAGTTAATCCATTGTGTTTACTGCTCTTTTTTGAATTGGTAATTCCCCCTTTTTTTCAGAAGATAATCAAGTTGTTCCTAGACCTTACTTCCCCTGATAATAGGAAGTGTACTGATGTAAGGCACCTTGCAAGTTTCTTTATTTATTTTTCATTTTAATCAGTTTACGTTCATGGAGATAGTGGCCATTATTGCCACATTTGCTTTCAGAATGGGCAAAACCATATCATGCTGGTTGTGTTATTGTTCCTACTACCAAAATTCTAAATTTGCAACACATAAAGTGAACCTGGATCAATAGCTTATTTTGAGAATTGGGGGAAAACGCATCCCACCTGTAAGCACCCCAAGGCCACATTTGTTTGTGCGAAGTTTCAAAGCAAGACTATTTCTCATGTACACGAGAGATCCACTCCTGACACGAGAATAGTGGTCCCTTTCATGCATTTCACCTCCTACCATATGATATAAGGTATGAAAAAGGTGAACTCAAGCATGTTTCTGTGCACCCTTCAACCCAACCTGCCAACCCAATCCAATGCAAATCCAGTTCACCACCCAATGGGAACCTGACTTGGAAAAAAGGATTTAGGTTGAGTATTCCGACTCAATAAATAGGTTGATCTGACTTGAATCTGCTTAAACAGGTTGAGGGATCAAAATTTTGGTCACTTGACCCAACCCAAATCCTAAATGACACGCAAGTTTATGGGTGTTTGCTTGGCACCTCATCTCTAATTTGCCAATGGGATGGGATTGGAAATAATGGACTTTGGATTCTTTTTCCAATGCACTACATGTGATCTGAATAGATTAAAAACCATACTGAAATGTCTGTGAGTTCCATCACTTCTATGGTATTAGCAAGGCAACCTGCCCTAAATGTCACAAGGAAACAGATTGAGTGGGTGTGGTTTCTTATGCTTTGTTAGTCTCATTATCATAGTAATAAAGGTGCAAAGTAAAATCGATGCACCAAGGGGTCTTGAAATTTAAGAAGTAAGGTGTATATCTAAGCACAAGAGTAATTATGCTAGACACATTTAGATACTTCAAAGTGAATGTTATTTGTGTCCTTATTGCATTGACAAAGTACAATGCTATTAAACAAAGCACCAAAATGAATTGACACTTGAGGTTCCAAACATAAGTATTTATTATATACATGCACAAATACATCATAAATTAATTGGAGTTTCTCATTAATATTTATAAGAGTTACTTAATGTTAACTATAATATTTACTCCATAACAAAAATGTTAAATTTTAACTTATCATGGAAAAAGGTCCTAAAAAGATTGGCTTAATCAAGGGGAGCCCACCTTGAGCTAGGCGAGACACAAAATGGGTTTGGAACCAAGGCATAGGCCCAGGCACAGCAAAGGTGTTGCCTTTAACTACCAGTCACATAACCATGTTCAAGTATGCAAACAAACATCAAGAAGAATAAATAAAAATCATCAGAGAAGATATCTCAACATCATTTCTAGTAAAACATTTTCTCATCAAATCTCAGATTTCTTTTGTCTTAAAAGAGTAAACAAATATGTCCTAAATGTTACGAGAACTTAAAAATGCCTGATGGTTCAAGGGCTTTGCAATAAGCTCGGTACTTTATCGAGATTATCTGACATGGTAGTGTCGGATGTAATACCCCAAGTCCCTAATTCATTTTGCTAGGCCTCATGCTAGTTTTGGCAACTTATATTGTATATTAAATGTCGATGCTTTTCATAAGTAGCTTATATGGTTGGTCTAAAACTTGATTGTATGTTGGCCTGAGTGCTTAAAACTCTCAGTGTTTAACTTATTATTATTTTCAATGACAACTATCATTTAAGAATTTTGAATTTTGACAATGGCGATGTTCTGGCATTCTAAGAAAATGATAGGTCTTACCATGTTAGACATATCAAACATGAGAGTAATGTGCTGTTCCAATTCTTCCAACAGTCAAGTTCTACTCATTTTTCTTTTAAAGATTTTTACATTCCATTCCAAGATGATAAAATATTATCGCATAGTCATGCATTCTCTTTCAAAATCTAACTCAATATTGAAATCTTTCGCAGCTTTTTTAAATTATATATTTTTTTAAGAAAAATTCAACATTATATAAATACTGGTACTGTGAATAATTTTCACCAAGGCGATGTAGCCCATGGGTGAAATTGCCCTTGGTGAAACAGGTGGGAATCACTGAGGAGTGAAATCACACCTCCTTCTTACACCCATTTGTCTTCCATGATTTGTGTCCATACCCAATTTAAATGTACTCATTTATGTCAAATCCACAAACCCTGTACATGGGATTTGTAGCCATTGGACAACTTGTACTGGCATCAGGTTCTAATGCACATACCCACAATTGGGCAACTTTAGATGCATTCCCCAACTCATGTGCAACTTCTAAGCATCATCTTTCAAAAGGGGTAATAGTGTTAAATTGATTTTTTTTTTTTTTTTCTGAAATGGAAATGAAAGCTAATATTACACAGCTATGGCCTAATACAACTTGAGCCCTACGTATTGCGATCCATATCATTGATCATAAGGCCACACTCATGGCATGCATCCCAGAAATCTCTCAGATTGGCAGATATTAGTTAGAGCCTTTGGTTTTCAACAATCGCACGTAGACAGTTTTTGCGTTCTTCACTATTTCTCTTTGAAGATCATTGAGCAGCAGATTAGGACTGCAACCAAAGGCCGAGACACTGGTCGATGACATGGATCCCAAAATAGATTCTCCCGTTTGTTAATGTCCTGATATTATGCCATTTTTATTCCAAATATGCTCCAGAATGACACACAACAGATACTCATGAAAGTGAAAACCACAGTGTACCTAACAATGCGCTTCACTTCAGGGAGATGCTTGTAACGCTCCTTCACAGCCTCAAGATACTCCTGCTTTTTACGTTCCCTTGGAAGAAGCTGCATGCAAGAAGTAAATTGGTTGAAATATAATCACCTGCAATCTCTAGGAGTGAAAAGGCTAAACACTATATCACTAATTGAGACAATAAAATTGTTACCCACTTGCGATGATTTTGGTGGGGGGCATTTAATACTTGGGGTTGTTGTAACGCCCCGCCCCGCGACGAACCCGTGACACCGACATGACACGATCCGCCACGTGACGAAAACGTGGGATTCTCATTTAAAAATTCAAATCTCATCACCACACACAACGGGAAGAACTAAATTCCTTTGTACAATTAACGTTCGAGATTTCTACCGAAATTTCAGCATATGTCATGGGTTCGTCGCAGAGCGGGGCGTTATAGTTGTTCATTTGTCTGAACATGACCTGCGACGCCCGAACCCGCCTTAAATTAATGGCCTTGAACAAGCATTTTTATCCAAAGGGCTGGGCTCAGCCTTTTAGGCCTGTTTATTTTCTTATATTATTAGAATATATCACAAGGTCATACATTTTACTGTTTTTAATTTTTTTAATTTTTGTTTTGTATATTGAAATCTAAGTGTATTGAAAGAAGACTTAAAGTCCTATAATCTGTTAAAATTTCATTGCAAACATCAACTTCTAGCTACTTCAGCTTAACGGTCATTAGTTTCTTTTCAAGGACGTCCGCCAACTTTGACAGTTAAGACCAAATGGCAAGAAATTGATTTTTAAACTGAAATTTTAAAGTGGTGGTAGACCTTTAAGTCTACTTTCAACTTATACAGTTAGATTTTCAAGTTACAAGATAAAATTAATAAAAAAAATTGTGCCAGGTGGGACCTTGTGACCAGTTAAAAAAAAACGGCCTTTAAACAGCAAGCTTGGGCTTTGGCCTTTAAAAGCCTGACGGCCTTCAAATGGGCTCAAACTTTTGTGGATATAAACGGCCTCGGGCTTTTTCGCAAAGCGCAGCCTGGACCCAACTCGTGAACAAGCCTAATAATGATGAATACTAAAATGCAATGTTTCTAAATCTAAAAAGCAGATCATGTAGGGGAAAAGTACTTACAACACCCAATTGTTCTGACGCTTTTGCTTTCCATAGCCGAATATTGGTGTCGTCACTTCCAGAAATAACGTAAGTAGCATCACAGCTAAATTGTACGCAAAAAACCCTACATAGGTAAAATAAACTCATTAAACATAAAATTGACATAAGTATTTTCTTAGAAGGAAATTTAGTAAGATTTTCTCCCATATATTAGTGAGAATGCATCTTGTGCTATGGAGCACATTTGGATGCATGAAAGTGGATGATTGTACAAATAGATGTGCCAACAGATCCAAACTAAATGGACAGTTGTGCAAATTGAAATGCAGACTCTACTTCACTTGTACAAAATGGCAGTTGTACAATGATAACGGCAACTTGTCTAAAATTAGACAATTGTTCAAAAGGAAGCACAACATGCCTAAAAATGGAGGGTTGAATAAGTTACAAACTCAACCACTTCTCTAGTGTGTAAATATCCTTGGTTCCCATTCAATGGAGGTGACTCTGCAGGGAGATCTCTTGTATCCTCAAGTTTTGATATTACAAATTTACAATTACCTAGAGATCCATACATTTGAGAAATTTTGGAGTTCAAGGTCATCTTTGGACCACCTCAATAGGGCCAGTTGTCAGTGTGCTTTTCTTTGTAAAAAGGTTATTGGACCTATCTCTTGAGAAGGATCCAACATTTAGAATTATCTTGTCCCATCCACTGTAAAAGATTCAAATTTTAAAAAAGGCATTCAAAGTTCTCATATTTCTCAATTTGATCTCCAATCAGGCCCCCTTATATTAAAAGGTCAAGAAGCACTTTGCATGGATACAATATAGACCAGGCAAAATCTAACCCAACTCGAAACCGATACTAAGATTTTTTACCCATTAATTAAAAGGGTAGACCTGGCCCAAACCCATTTATATGGGTAGAACCGATTGACCTAACCATTTTCATGTCTATATGCAACATATCCAATCATATAGGTCTAAACTCATTTAAGGAGTAGTGTTAGAATTGAGTCTTGCTACATGTAACTCAACAACGATAACATTAATAAAAAGTTTAGTTTTGTAATTTTAAATCATGAGAATTTTCAAGTTATACTATACTACTAATGCACTCAAGCAATGAGCAATTAGCACCAAATAGTACTCTTTCCCTCTTGCGCAGGTTGTATTGGATAAGAATTTACCCCAATCCCGCAGTCCAAGAAAAAGTTGATGGCTCGGGAGAGAGCTTTGGAAGACCAGATGGCAGGATTTAACAACTCTTTTAGCACACTATGCAGGAAAAATCAAGCTTGATAACATGATAAACCTTTCAATCAGATAACATGACTCATTTTGGTACACTATTTGCACATTCCAAAGCTTTACATCATTTGGGTAAGTTAGGTGAGTATTCTAGAGGATTGTTTTGGGATATGGACATTTTATTTTTAATAAATACTTTGCAATTTAAGACACTATTGAACACGCATGAGAACTTAGAATGACTGTGGCCTTGGCTCGTTCTTGGGTTATTCTATTTTCATAAATGGCCAGAGAATTTACTTTTGGAGAAATTGCTAAGTAAAATCTTTAGAAGGGACTGTCAAACCAACAAGATGCTCTGGGGGTGCCTAACACCTTCCACCGGCGTAACAGAAATACTAATACAGAATCAATGGTTCATAGCACCGAGTGGAGTCGAGTCTAAGGGACTCAAACATGGCAAGCTAGGTCTCGGCAAAAATAGGATTGATGGCAACTCCTTGTTAAGATGTCTATTCAATGAAGCCACCAAGTCTAACGTCAAAGCCCAAAAATTGCAGCCTTGAATATGGAAACTACATTTGCACATTGTGTTTTTGTTTTACCTAATTTAAAGGGTGTGAGAATCCATCATTTGGCACATTTTTATAATTTTTTGGATTTATTGGTATTTTAAATTTTATACATTTTGTATTTTTAAAAGAAGCTAAACGCCTAAATAGGTACATGGGTTTAAATGGGTTTGGGTTGGTTAAGTGGGTCAACCTATTTAATTAAGAGTTTGGCTAGGGAAACGCACCAAGTGAGACTCTCTAACAAGACATGCCATCAAATGGTTGATGAGTCCCACATAATTGGGTTCATTTGATAGGTGATTACATGGATATGGAGTATATAAAGTTTCACTATATAAGTTTGACCTTAAATTTTGATGAGTATACTCATTGATTTTTTAAAGTTTAAACTCAAGAGATAGAATGATAAGATGCAGATGAAACTTCATACAAAACCTACTCATATGGTTCTCTTTACATCACACCCAACTATGTAAGCCCCAAGACCCATTAGATGGTGGTCTCGTTAGAGACTCTTGGTAGACAAGGTCTCGGTAGAGTTTTTCTTTAATTAAATAGGTAGTTGGGTTTGGATGGACCCAAACTGATTATTTTTAAAAGTGAGCTAAATGTCTAAATGGGTCTAAATGGGTTTAAATCAATTTGAGTCAAGTACATGGGCAACCCAAACCAAAATTAGACCCGACCCGACTAACAATTTAATAGAGAAGCAATGGATTGAGGGTTGATCATCCAAACTCAAATTAGTCTAAGGTCTAATAGCATATGGCCAAACATCACCTTAACGATCTTAACATTCTCATAAGAGGTATCCAAAATAAATGGCTACAACAGTTTTGCCTAGTTTTCCAAGTTAGACTCCTGATTCAAGGGTTATAATCATCAAATAAACTGAAATGGTCATATGCAATCAACAAGTACTATCTAAGGCACCAACATATGCACGTTGGCTGCACAGGCCCCACAACATGGGTTAGATTACTATTGTAGTATAGCTGATTGTCTTATAAAGAACCATACAAGATTTACAGGGACAAATAGAAGAAAGTTTTTAACTTTACCCTTTAAAGATCATATGATTCTTCAGGATTCTATTACTAGAAAGGCAAACTGAATACAAAACCATGATGAAAAAAATTCATAACCATCTACCTTTGCATCCTCTTTGTATGGTATATTTCCCTGCTATGACCACCATCAAATTTGAAGATTCTTACCTGGACAAGTTTAAGTTTAAGTTCAAGTTCAAACACTAATTAAGAACATTGTGATGAGAGTGGGCAAGATAATGACAACCAATTCCAATGACAATATACATTAATACTAGGGGTGAACCCGACCCGCGTGACCCGACTCGAGAAATCAATGACTTTGGCTTATGTATTTGTATATTTCAGGTCGGGTCGGGTTGGAAAAATAAAACCCGTATGAAATCGGGTCGGGATGGATTGAGACAATTAAAAATCAACCCGACTCAAACCGAGTGAACCAAGTTATAAAACGGCACTTGGGTTGCCTCAGATCAGAAATTGGGGTCGGGTCAGGTTGTGTAGAGTAATTCGGGCCTGGTCGGTCAGGTTTAATAAATCTTGACATGGGTTGGGTTGAGTTTATTAAAACCTGACCTAACCCGAGTTTCAACCCTAATTAATACAGATACCAACTTAGAAGAGAACAAAATGTAATTTAACACACACAAGAAAGAACTCACTGTGCGATCATAAGATCCAGTGACAAATTCTCGACCAGTCGGAGAATAATCAATGTCCATCCTGCAAAAAAGATACCACTCATTACAACCCTTGGTGAGCAAGGTCCATGTTAAAGAAGAGACAACTCTCAAACAGCTTGGTGGATAGCGGGGTGGTTCCCGTGATGTGGAAAATTAGCTTAATCAAGTTCGGGCTGCTCATTTTCAAATTTTCATCGTACTCATAATCCTTTTTTCTTTTGTGGGTATATAGTCGTAATTATGCAGAGCAAGACCAACAAATCATAGGATACAAAATTTGATATATGTGGTCTAAATAAAATTGCTTACCACATAGGGTTCAATAAAAAAAAACATGTAAATATATGGATTTATTAGAACTAGACATCAACAAAATGCATTTATTTATTTTATTTTACTTTTTTATTTCTCTAATATTACAAAGGGTGAGAACAGCCCATGGCACATTGGTAAGTGCAACTCAAAGATTGTGGATTCAAGTTACTACTACTTGCCTCATAACTAGGATCCCTCGGGACCAGATATCAATAACAACTTGTGGTCTTCGCCAAATGGGTCACCATGGCCCCCAATCACACCCCTTTCCCCCTAACACCCACCTACCACCACTATGGATTGGATCCTAATCCAATTTGACTCTAACCTGAATTACGTAGCTCAATGATTCAACCCAATGAACTTCTACTGCTGGATAAAACTGAATCTTTAGGACTTTAAAAATAGTTTCACATATACAATCAAGGTGATTTTGATAGGCAACCTATTCAAGCAAAGACATTTCCAACAATCCACATGGACCCTACATTGGGGTGAGCAAATAAGGGCAACCGTATATGGTGCAATATAAATAATTTTACCCCCTTCAATGAAAAAACAACATTTTTGCCACAAATATAGAAATAGTCAGCACTGGCAAATGTGACTGCTTAAGGCAAGAAAGAATGCCTTGTCCAGGGCAATAAAATATGAAATATTTAAAAAGAGTTTCCATAATCATGCCACTTACACAGAAGAAACATGATCTTGGTGAACACATTTGGCTTCATTCAGTTTCCTTGTATCATAGCTATAGCAGTTGCAATCTTCATTTGCCTGCATTTATAAAAATAAGGATGGATAAATTTTGTGATCATCGAAACCGCAGTCTATCAAGGGGCTAGGAATATTTACTTTCACTTAAGACTATTATTTTCTTTCCTTTTGGTTGGCCAGTCCAAGGGCCCATGTTAGTGAATGCTAGTGTCTGTATTTAGTAACCCAATATGCCAAGCTATTTTGATTCTAAACATATTCCCGCATATTAAAAAATGCAAAAAAAAAAACTGACGACAAATGAAAACCCCAAAACTTGAATTAGAGCATTTTAAACAGTTAAAAACATTAAAATCACCTTCCAATTTCCAAAAAAAGAAGACGAGAGAACTAATGTAGTACAAACTACTACTTACATGAAATAAGAGTCTTTTAATCGGATAATGGCTTTCTTTATGATAATGATAACAAGTATAGTTGGTTGACTAAGGGCCAGAACTCAACCAGTGATCAGGTGACTTAATGAGTCAATTAGTTGGTTATTAATTATAAGTATGTATTTTTAATACTAAAAACATAACATAGGTAAATAACATAATTTTTTTACCAAAAGAATCAACTAGGTGATTCCATGAGTTGACCAAGTGGCTAAATGGGTTGACCCAGCAATTCAATGAACCAGCTATAGGCACCAGAGCAGGTTGACCAGACCATGGTTGTTAGAATCTTACGATACACGATTCTTATCTTACGATTCATACGATATGATAAGAGGAACGATTCGTATCCATCAACAAATCTTACGATTCGTATAAATAATGGAATTATGGGGTTATTAAGAGTGTGAAAGCATGAAACATTTTGTTTTAATGATTTTTAAGGCTTGAATTTATGAGCATTTAAGACCTTTCGATTTTTTGAGGGTTTTTTTAGTTCATTATTGACTTTTCACAGTATATTTGGATTATATACTGGTCTTATACTTTTGGGAGTTGGAGCATTGAAATTTGAGCTCCAATGAACTTATTATATAGAATTCACTTAATATTGAAAGAAAGTTGGAGAATTGCTTATGTTATTACATTATAGATATATTTTTCGTTATTTCATATATTAAATATTTTGTAGGGAAAACACTTATGAATCTTACGATTCTACGATTTACGATAGACGATTTGCGATTAAAGATATATTAACGATTTACGATACGATTCGATTTTCACAACATTGGACTAGACAGACCAACTAGACAAGTTGACTTGGTTGACTTGACCCAACACAGTTCTTGGTTGACTTGACGAGTTAGAGAACCATAATAGTCAGTACGAGGTGCAATCAAGGTAGGCTCCTAGAGCCTAAGGGCAAGGCACGTACATGTCTAGGCACGAGCATAGTTTTGCTAGGCACACTTAATTAGATGCTTAAAAAATATATATAGACTCCTGGATTTTTGTCCTTATTGCATCAATATTAACAAAATACCATATCTGATGTAGGACACGCAGCATATAGACCCATTTAGTATTTCCTATTTTCATATTTTCGCATATTTTTATTTTTAGAATTCTTGTTTAGCAAGGAAACTAGATCGCTGGCTTTCTTAGTTTGTCGAGAACCCTTTTCTATTTTCGAGATAGTGTTTTCCCATATAAAGCTATGTAATGGGTTGAGAAAGACATACACAATGGATTATTGAATGAAATTACTCAAGACAGAGCCTTTTTCCTATCTTCTTCCTTTCTTCTTCTCCTGTCGTAGATACATGCATATTTTCTGCTCTTCCTGCTGAGTTGCAGGCGTGTTCCGCATCAATACCAATCATCCAAAGCACCAAAATACATTGGCAACTAAGCTTCCAAGCACTAATTATAAGCATTTTTTTGGGGAATGGCAATTATAAGCATGTATTATATACATGCACAAGTATATTATCTAATAATTAGATTTTTTTAATTATTTACTAATAATCACTTCATCTTAATTATCACATTTTCTAGCTATTAAAAGAAACCCTTGAAAAATAGGCCTATCATATAGAAAAGTTTCTAAGAGAACTAGTGAGGACTCGGGCGCAATTAAGGCACGCTTTTGCCTACTAATCAGAGAGCTATAATGACAATAATAATAACAATATAGGATTAGGCCTTGACAATGATAGTGGGTGGTGGAGACTACCAACAATTACCACCTTGCACTAATATTTACAATTGCAACTATTTGAAACATTTTTTGTGGACAACCCATGTCCTGGACTGGTGGGTTATGGCGAATTAACAGTTACTACTTGAAACATTTTCAGTATGACAGGCCATGTCCTTGACAGGTGGACCTGCATCCCAGTGTATCAACATGGTAGAGGCCACAAAGTGTTATGTCCTTGTTACATACACCAAGGTTTTGGACCCTCACAAAATTCTACTTAAAATTGCGAACTTTAATTCTAAGCCCTAAATATCATAAACTAACGTCCCGCACGGGGTAGCTCAACTGGTAGACACTCTGGATCAAGAACTAGAGGTCTAAATTTCAGACCCGTAGTAATCCGATGCCTGTGCCTTGCGGACGTCTGCATGCATCCAGAGTTCTACCCAACACCCTCATACTCGGAGAAAGGTGGGGATCTTGGGGTTCTCCGTCATAATATATATGTACATACATACATATAGATATATATATAGACTGATAAACATACGAAAAACTCAAAATAATTAACCCAAAATCCTAAACAAAATCCCCAGTTAAGAAGGAAAACTGTTTGCTTCAGGAAGAACCATATTGTGAAAACAATTAGAATACACAAATAAATTCAGTTCCCACACACTTCGTAAAAGAACATAATATGGAATGGTTTTTGAGAAATGTGCTTACTGCTGTGAAATTCATTGGCTCCATAGGATTCCAAGAAATGGCATTAGTCTTTGTCTGTAATAAACAAACACAGGTGGTCATCAAAAAATAAACAAACACAGGTCAGCACTCAATAGAACATAGCCAGTTAAGAGAATCACCCCAAGACTGAGAATATTACCTAGAGAGAGAAAGAGTATTGCATAGACAAACAGGAACAGCAATAAAGAGAGAATTACAAATGAAGATACCAATATATGCAACCAAGAAAAAAATTGATGTAAGTGACAAGTACAAAAACTACAAGAATGAAAGTCTGACCTACATTTGATCGGCATCAGAATCTTTAACACAAGCCATATTGTTAAATTTAATAAGGTGCCAATCAATTTTCTTTCTTTGAATGTTTGTTTTATCTTTCAAAAAAATCTCATCTTTCTTTAATATTCCAACCTACATTGATACCCAACCTTTTTTGGCCATACAATGGACAATGTTACTATGAACTCTTTCAAAACCAGTAAGTTTTGGAAATTAGTTAGATATTTAATATTGTTTATTATGTGTCTTGTGTAACTCAGCTGCATCAAACATTAGCAAGCGACAAAATCAAGTAAATATACTTGAAATGAAGCTATAACTGGGACCATGGTTGCAACGCAGTAAGATAAGATTTAGCAATCA
Organism: Chimonanthus praecox; assembly: GCA_022113865.1. Taxonomy (NCBI): domain Eukaryota; kingdom Viridiplantae; phylum Streptophyta; class Magnoliopsida; order Laurales; family Calycanthaceae; genus Chimonanthus; species Chimonanthus praecox. Next base: position 293,650 of record JAINRJ010000096.1, on the reverse strand, counting down.
AGCACAAACAATTTTCATATTGTAGTCTTAACTGTAGTGATGCTTCTCTTTTTTTAGACGAGAAAATATAAGTGCATCTAAAGTTGTAGATTTTTAATGCTTATGTCAATAATCACTTAAGGTATCAAAAAAATTCTCCAAGAGGTATATCCCAAGCTTGGAAGGAAAGCATTGGCATGGGGATTAGTTGTTGTATATTTTATGACTTCATTCTAGATGATACCATTCCCTATTCTTCTTTTGTCTGTTGCCTTCTTTGTATCTGATGCACTTGTGCTCTTTTGCAATAAAATTTCCATTACCACTATTTTAAAAAAATCTCAAAGAGGTATCAGGTTTATGGATTAATCTCAGTAAAAGTATTTTGGCAGATGTCTCCTCATGGCAAGATATGGGTTGTGCTTTGCAATTGATAGAGAACTGCATGGTGGAAGGTCCCCTAGTTCCAAAGCATGTGGATGTACTGGAAATGTTCAAAAGGAAGTTAACATCTCAGAAACGAAGGTACGTATCTATCTGTGGGTGAAAGAACAATTCTCACTAAAACAACTATGGAAAAACTTCCATACATGATTTATAGCTTGAAAATTCTAGTGGTGAAGAAAATGTTAGAGAGGATTGAATGAGACTTTCTTTGAGAGGATTTGAAAAGACTACGAAAATCTAGTTGATGACATTTTAGTTGGGCAAACCAACAGAAGGGAATTGTATTTCAGTTCGGGTGTTTTCCTGTTTCACCTGTTTGGGGTCAGCTTTGGCTGTAAGCTAGTTTATGCTTCTTCTGTTGAATTCTATCCCAGTTTGGGCCCAGTTCGGACTTTTTTGTTGGACTATTCTCTCCCTTTTCTTTAAATAAAATGTTTATCATCATTCAAAAAAAAAAAAAAATACAAAAAACCCCAAAGAAGGGAGTTTAGGTGCACGAGGATATGAACAAGTAACCGGTGCTGGAGATTCAATTGAGGCATTGTGGAGAAGTACAACAGAAAGTTGATGTCTCAATGTCCCAAATTACAACAAAAATATGTAATTTCATTGTCCAAATCTAAAATAAAAAGATAAAAATGCCATAATACCTTCATAATAAGTTTCCGTGCTGGTGATGACATGCGCAAATCGTACAAGGTTATGCTACGGTCACTACACAACCACCAGAAAGACTAAGTTATATTCCATCTGAAAACCACAATATAACAATGCAGCTTACAATGCACGCATTTTTTTTAAACATTAACGACTTAATTCATTAAAAAACGAAAAGAGAGTAGAAGAGGTGGATTCAAGTATAGGAGAGATATATCCAGAACCAAGAAGAAGAAGAAAAAGAAACAAGAAAAAACATGAAGTAAAAGAAAAGATACAACAATGAAATTTGTGGATTATATAATAGTCTTATACTTTTGGGAGTTGGAGCATTAAAATTTGAACTCAAATAAACTAATTATATATATTCACTTAATATTGAAAGAAAATTGAAGAATTGCTCATATTATTACATTTTCAATACATTTTATATTATTTCATATATTAAATATTTTGAGTGAACAAACTTATGAATCTTATAATTATACAATTTGTGGTTCAAGATTTAAACGATTTTACGATATGATTTGATTTTTACAACATTGCCTTCCATAATGAGATTACCGCTCCTAAACCTACACCAAACCTAGTCGAGTCACTGCACAATGCACGCATATACAATAAACACAAGCGCAAAGGTGAAGATTCAATTCATCATAGCAGGTTCCCATGGTGAAAAGGCAGCCACAAATCAACCACATAATGCTGCTTAAAGAAATAGCAGTTCAATTTTTATGTTGAACGTCAAATACACATTAAGAATAACCAAGCAACACACTGCATAATGAGACTACAGACATTTAAATCAGGCTTGGAAGACTGGCTAAGGACAAGAAATACCAGACCACCTCCATTCATTAAACACAAATCATACAAAGCAAGTTAATACTATTATAGTGGATGTTAATATATGGTGACCAAATAAAACTCTAAACTATCACCAACTAAACTATTCTATCAGTTCCAATTATAATGGCAACTTAAAAGAAAAAGAAAAAAAATTATATATATATATACCTAGCTGACGTTGCCAAAACATCTGGTTCTCCTGGATTGAAACGAACAGAAATAACAGTATCCTTCCCCCATTCGAAACTGTTGATTGGCTGTGACCTTTATGCAAGAGATATCTGTCTTGTCAGACACAATGGCATATGAAATGATCAAACAAAAAGGATAAATGCAAGCTTAAATTGAAACCTATTGTGATCCCATATATCAACTTGAGCACCAGCAGTAGCAAAAAGATCACCATCCCATTGATGATCTACAGCCCTGCAAATGCAATTAAAAAGTCTCCACTGATCAGTAACAGATAAAAATTGAGGACGTATCTCTCAAAAAAAAATGTAAGCAAGCAATTTTTGAGAGGTAAAAATTTAAGTGTATAAATCAAATCAGAAAAAGAATAAAGGAGCGAAGTACTAGCAATACAGTTAGAAGAGATCCTTAATCACATAAAGTCACATTGTTTCAAGATGTAGAAAATCCTCACCAGAAAGCATTCTTCCAAACATAAACTGCCAGAGGCTGGAAAGCACAAAAAGAAAAAGAAAAAGAATATAAGTAATGAACGTAAGAAAATAATGAAACACATGTTACCAGAATTTGAGAAATAACTGACCTCTGAATCAACTAAGCCACTTGAGTCCATAATATTACTGACAGGAACATTCCAGAGTCTAACACTGTCCATGGCAGGAATGACATTGAGAACTTAAATAAACATCTTATGATAAAAGACATCAGCTTGTGAAATAGATATACAATTGATTTCACATAATATTAGTTCTTTTTTTATATGGTACATAGATGAAATGATTGTGTAATCAGGAAATGGCTGCAGAGATTATAAAGCTGAACTCACGTGCAATCACTTCCACAGGAAACAAGAATGCGTCCATCTGTAGATGCCGTCAAGCCCCGAACAGCACCTTGGTGACCATGGAACTGGCGAACTGTTCGCCTGTTATTTTTAAGAGAACTTTCATCATATGACAACGAAAAATAATTGGCTAGCATGGCCCTTGCTCAGGCCTAAGTTGATTAACAGTAAGCAGCATTCATCTCATCAGCAAAGTAATGCAAAACAAGTCCACATAACCAATCTAATTTAGAAAAATATCAGTGAATCGTGTAAGACTGCTGCATACTTGATAAGAAAAAAAAGTGCATATCATATCCATACCTACATGGTCATTGAAGGAAAAAAATGGACCAAAGCCCCAAAGTTAATTATTACTTTATAGAATAAGGGCTTGTTTGGATTTTCATTCAGAGGTAACAGAAGGCATATACATTATGCCTCACTAGGAAAGTTGAGTACAAGATATAGCCTAGGCTAGGAATAGCAATAAGTCAAGTCAACCAACCTGATTAGTTTGAGCCCTCAGTGTGAACCAAACCCGTTTATTAAGCAATGGTTTGATTAGATGCTAGTATAGAAGGATGCATCAGAATCTAGATTTTACCCAACATAGTTGGATGATGATTTTTGGTACCATCCCATTATATCTGACCATGGATAAAGAGAGAACTGGTCATGGATAACCTTCATTGTACATTGATCTAGCAACAATTTGAATATCCGACTTGAACCACCATTTACATCATCCAAGTCGTCCATTTGTGGATTGGATCGATCAAGCTGTTGATCAAGTGTTGTTAAGACATTTATCCATTTCTTAGTATTCAGAGGGCTTTATCCTTAGGAGTGGTTTTAGGGGAGGAGAAATTAATTATTGAAAGTGACTCCTTCCAATGCTATCAAATGGGCCAAGGGTCTGAAGCATCCCCCTTGGAGATTAATCACCTTAGTTAGGGAGATTAAGGAATTAACGGAGGGTTTGGAAGTATCTTTTTCTCAAATTAGTAGGTCAGCAAACGGGGTAGCGGATTTCCTTACAAAAAATGGTGTCGACGGGGCTATTCGTGGCACCTTTCTTGCCCCGGGCGGTTAGCGGCTTCTTCCTCTGGGGATATCTTTTGGGTCGCAAAGTTTTGCTGTTTTTGTTTACTTCATTGTTTTTGTTGTTGTTTTCCTTGTATTTGGGTGGGGGACCTAATTCAATTAGGCTACCACCTTCTTTTCCTTTATCTTGTACTGTTATCTTTTTCTTTAATGAAAGTCTATTCTTAACTGCTTCAAAAAAAGACATTTATTTTCTTCATATGTTATCAGTCATATTATTTAGTTTATATGTGTTTCAAAAGTGTTATAGACATGTATTTGTTTTTATGATTTTAGATAGTCCACGTGTGCGCCTCAAGTCATTGTGTCTAAGATTTTAAAAAGGTATTTTTCTATAAATGGCCTTATAGAAACACTTTTTTGTGATGAATGAATGAAAGAAGAAATTCAAGTTTCTCTGATCTGCAGAGCTTAGTGTGACTCCTTATGTCTCTTTGGTGTGAGATCAAGGGACCTTATATGATTCAAGGTACAAATGTTTCTCCTTCTTCTTCTCCTCCTCCTTTTCTTCCCTGACTTTTTCTTCTTTTCCCTTTTCCCCACTTTTTCCCTCTTTCTATGTGTTACTTTTGCCCCTTTTTCATCTAAACCTTAACCCCAGCCAAACCAAGACCCAACCCCAACCTTGGACACCAAAACCCACCGGACCCCACCCTTGGACACCGAAACCCACCAGCCCATACAGGCATTCGTATATGTCCATATGACCATATGGAAAAGCCCACTTTGCCCCTATTGTGTCCTATTTTGCACTCCAACTTCTATGTCCCTACCTTAGACTCGTAGATCTAACCCTAACTACTGTATCACCCTATTTGAGCTCTAGTTTTACCCAAAGTAAAATAAATAATAAACTTTGATCCCTTTTGGCAAACCCTAGATGGCTCCATAGTCCTAAGTCATCCCTTGGGTGACTGATTTTTAAATCTAGAAAGCTAGGATAAGATTTGGTATGATTTAATTAGTCTTTTGAGGGATTTTGCATTGAAGGCTAGCAATACAACCATAAAGGCTTTATGTGTAGGTATTATTCCTATTTTTTAATCTCTCTGATTAATTGTGAGTTGAATCTGCCTGAGTTTTTGTGTTATTCTTTGCTTAATATTAATTTACCTCTCTAACATCTTATGTGAATCATTGACATAGGTTGCATGTCATTTTAGAATTTACTACACATATCGCATATTCCCATAAAGGCATCCATCTAGCATTTAGATTTAGGGTTTCCAATATTTAAGCATGTTCTGTGTCAAATTTGGTATCAACAGTGTATTTCTTTTTGAAAGTTCCAACAATGTATTTCTTTCTTACACAGGTGTGCAGTGTGCCAATGAATAACAAGGTAAATGAGCCGCATTCCATATTAGAAGTAATGATGCCTTATAATATAGCAAAAGATAAAAAGCAAAAAAAAAAAAATTAAATTATCACCATTCTCTTAGGGAATGCCAAGTTTTCCATTTCAAAATTTATAAAAATAAGGTGTCTTAAATGGTAAGAAAAGTAAAGCAGGGGAGTTCTCCTCCTGAAACCCCCCATTTTTCAAGTTCTATGGGGAACCCTCTACTTTAACTCACCTTGACCGAAACATGGTCTCAATGTTACTAGGATTTGATGTAGGAACCATTTCATGAATTTGGGTAAATTACAGCTCTATGTTGAGTGGAAATTTGTGATGGATTTCTAACATGAGCCATTGATATATTTTAAATGTTGTTGCTTTGACCCAATTATTTTGATCTGGGCTTGGGTCAAGGGGAGATAACCTATATAATAAACAAGTTAGATTACAAGCTTACCCGATCCTATAGCACAACCTAAAGTACTAAGTGAAAAAAAAATTATGCATATAAACTAATCCAACCAAGAGTCACGTGCTAGTACCTGGATGCTATATCCCAAAGCCGAATATCTGCCAAAGAATAAAACACATGAACATGCATTACATTTGCATATTTCCTAACATTTCAAGAAGAAGACACACTTTCATATAGATGTAAACCTCAAGTTACACTTTCACATAAGAGGCCTTAGAGGGAAAAGGTACCTCCATCCATTGATCCAGAAAATATTCCTTTTAAGTGATTTGGATTCTTTGCCATGCAAGAGACAGCATCAATGTGCCCATCCATTGCTCCAATGAAAGGTTTTGCAAATATCTAGTCATCCAAAATAGACAATTGAGGAGAGTTCATCAAGAAGCATAAATGTGAACCTTTATGTTATCAATGTGAGAGAGAGAGAGAGAGAGAGAGAGAGAGAGAGTTACCTTCTCCAACTTTGCAGCATTAAGAGCACGAACATATTCAGTAGCCTTTTCTTGAGGACGAATGTTGGGATCATAGTTCCGGAAAACTTTCTGTAATAACGCAATCAAATATTAGATGATTATTTTATTCAAAGTCAATTTAACTAAAGAAAAATTTATTAAAATGAGTAAGAGGAGTACAGATACAAGACGAGGGTCCAAGAGACTTAGACCTAAAGCAACCATAAAATATATACAGAGACCCCATATATAACCCATGAAAAGCCACGAGGATCATTCATGGGCCTGGTCCCATGAATCATAGGTGGTAAACGCCATTGAATGTGGCATTCACACCCAGCTTTGCGTAGAAATCCACGACGACATTGCTTGTTCGTCTGACCCGCTAAAAGGATATCTCTAACCAAATGCACAAGCTCTAAAGTTCCCTCACCACTATCATCAATCTCCACAGGGCCCTTTTTCCCCTTAGCCCATTTTATGGTATTCGTTGAGTTCCCTTCAATAATAAGTTTCCCTAACCCTCGGACCTCCATATTACAAGAGCACTTCTAATAGCTAAGAGTTCTACTTCGTTTGAGTCTCTTATACCCAGAGATTTTAAAAACATCAAAGAAGACACACCCCTTAAATCCCTAATGACTCCCCTTATCCCGTTGAGCCTGGTTTTCCAAAAGCGGCATTGTCTATGAGAAACTTGGACGTCCCTAATGGAGGAGGAGGAGGAGACCACACCTCCTGAGGCCTAACCACCCTAGGACCATTGCTCATAGAACCCTCAAAAGAAAGTAACATATCACTTAATTTATATTCCTTAAACTCTCTATCGGTTGTCAGTCACACACATGGTCTCCTCAAGGCAGTTGACACTAACTCCTTTACTTGTTTATTCTTACCCTCAAATATTCTTGCATTCATTTCTTTCCGTATTGACCATAGGACCACCCAAGTATTGCATGCCACGCTTTCCTCAATTTTGATCTTGAGGGTGACAACGCCCAACTCTCTACTATGCCCCTACATGATGTGTCTAGCACCCAAGAAACCCCTACCAGTTTTCCAAAGAAGTTCCAAAGTGTTATTGCTACAGAACACAAGGCGACTTTTGATATTACACTCATGGATATTTTAAAATAGATATGTGTACTTATTATTGCATCTTTAGGATACAGATACATAGCATTTACGCAAAGCACCAAAATGTAAGGGCAAGTGGGACTTCCAAATGTATCATGTTAATGTTGTACATATAAATGGACTACACACACACAATATAAATATAAATATATATATATATATATATATATATATATATATATATATATATATATATATATGAGAAACTCTTAAATACTAATATATTAACCAAGCATTAGGCCCACATAACAAGTTTTTTAGTGGTAGTGATAGTGATAGGTCCCAAAAAATGAATTTTTCTCACTTTTTTTAGTGACATGACAGTGACACATAAGCATGGTACAATAAACACACACACGCATGTATATAATAAGGATCCCCTAAGAATAGTTCTTGTCAGATTTTCATGAGAACGGCCAATGGGCGGCACCTAGGCCCATATGGATGGGTGGGTTTGAAAGGCCTACAAGCTTGTAAGTGGTGCCTATAAAATTTCATCTTGATTCAATTCCCCCCTCACACCCACCTACCCCTCATGAATTGCACTTGTACTCAATTTGACACCAATTTAACTATTAAAAGCCCATTGATCTAACCCGATGAATTTTCACCGTTAGATAAATGGAAATTTTAAAGACTTTAAAAAAAATGGCTTCGCTTATCCAATCAAGATAAAATTTGATAAGCACCATACACAAGCAAAAGCCTTTCAAATCCACCAATCCATTAGGCTCAGGTGGAGCTATTGGGCCATTTGCACCAAACTTTGGTGCAAACTAGTTTGTTGGAGATCCATGTTCTTTATGTATGTGTGTATGTTAAGTTACGAGTTTCTAGCTATTTTATTAATTGGGGATTTATGATGAAGTATATGTAGTAATAAAACCCATTATCTAGAACACTTAGTAATTACTTATTATAAACACTAAAAATGGTTTATTATAAAAACTTAAAAAAAAAAAAAACTTAGGCCTAGTAAATGTATAGCACTATAGCTACTCCACTCGAGATAGCTCAACTAGCAAGCGCTCTGACTCAAGAATCAAACATCCCAGGTTCAAGTCCCATAGTAACCCAATGCATGTGGCTTGTGGGGGGTTATGTGTATCCAGAGTTCACCCAACACCTTCATACTTGGGGAAAGGTGGGGGTCCTCGGTTTCTTCTTCATCCAAAAAAAATGAGTAAATGTGTACCTACCTCAAGGCTAGGCAAGACGCAAATAGGATGGGAGGCTACTAGTGTTGGTAACTACTACGAGTCTATGACCGACATTTGTTGAGAAAAAGTAATACATACATGTGAGCCCACCATTTAGCAACATGGATGGTTCATCTAGTGTGCCTTCATATGGAATGAAAATGAAGAAATCCTTTGAGTGACCCATCCAATCACTGGACTTTCTCTTGATGCATAGAATCCTTATATCATGAATTCTTTAACTGTAGAATAACACATAGAGAGTTTGGTGTGTCTCCCTTAATCAAGGAGAGACGCTATGATTTATATTTATAGAGAAAACATAATACAAAAAAGGAAGGTAAAAAAAAATACAAATAAGGAAGGTAAAATAAAAGAAAAGGGGAAAGCCCTAAACTTAGTAGAGACAATATATCTCAACCCCCACCCACACACGCGCACAACAAACTCAAGTGGGTCCAACTGTGAGTTTGCACATATTCAATTGGATGATCCAATGGTGATGCCATCTAATGGAGCGAAAGCAGATCAACAAGAATCTCCAAAAATCGAGCCAGGTCGAAGCAGAAAAGCCATAACTGGAACTAGCTGATGTCTTGCAGCAATATGTACCGAAATAAGTACTGGAGAATGAACTGTGGAAACTCAGTTCTGGAAACAGTAAAGCTGCAACTCCATTGTACAGATGTATAGATTTCCAAAACGGCAGGGAAAGAGAGGGATCCCGCTGACTTAAAATGTTCTGATGGCTGGATCTGATGCCGAAAAGCGCTAGCTACAAAGGGAAGAAACGTTGGTAGGCATAAAATTCCGCTACAGAAGTCTATTGGAAAGATAAACTGATACAAAGAAGATGCCAAAGTCCGGCGAGGAATAGTAACATGGGCAGGAACAATAAAACGGATAAAAACGTAAACCTCCATTCAACAAGACCAAAAATATAACTCAGATGATTCCACCAGCATTCAAACTCAAAATTACGCCATACAGATGTGATGTGGGGCCAAAATTACTATAGAGTTGTGGGATTATAGGTTCAAATCTGAAGAAAGACTCCAAATCTAAGGGAACAAACAGAGATTGTCCTATGAACCACCCACAAAATGCAGGGAAAAAAAGTCTCTAAAATGAGAGGACAAAGGGTTGGAGAATTAGATCTAGCAGGCAAATGGTGGATCCTTTGACAAACAAAAGGAAGGAAGAGAGAATTTTATTTATTCGGATGAGTATCAAGGAGTAAAAAGACTGCAGCAGTGGGTCCCACAAAGCACATACTAGAGCAGAGGCCTTGTAGATGCAAACTAGAGGGAGAAGCGAAACTGGTGGTCCAAAAACCAGGGGCTAGGATGTTGGTTTCTTGCAGATCTAATGAAAAATACCCAAAAAAGGGAAGGCAAAAGTCCCAGGCAATGACTAGGAGAAGGCTGAAAAGAGGGGCCCACCAGGTGCGATGGAAACCAGGCTCAGGAGCGACACTAGTGGTGAACAACCACGTGGCAGAAGTCCAGTATCCATGCAGATCTCGCAGAAAAACTGAGAAACAAAGAGTTTTTGCGCAAGAGACCTAGGAAGAAAAGCAGCAACTGGACCCCCACCGTTGACCGAAATCCAAGGTTAACCTGGGGCATAGGGGGGTGGGTCAGGGGCGACTCCGGTGGTGTCAATCCCAGTAGCAAAGGTGCAAGATCCACTTGGATCGAAGGAAAAAATCCACAGAACTGGGTTTCTCGAACGGCAGTTTCACATGAGGAAGAACCTTGCAGAAGCTTGTCCGAGAGTAGTTAGAACAAAGATCCAACCCTTTGGATGGATAGCCCTGTAAAAAACGACAGGGGTAGGTGGGTTCCCGTTGGCAGGAGGTTCGCCGGAAAAGGAGATTGACGGCGTAAAGAAAAATGCAGGAAAATCAACGGCAAAAAAGAAAAAACTGGAAAGGCAGCGGACGTTGTGATGTGGCTGAGATGAGAGAAAAGGGAAATCGAAGGGGTTCTCCCTCTGTTGGTGAGTTGCAACCAGCAAAGGGAGAGGGGAAAGCACCGAAGGTGGTCTTTTTCTCTCTCAAGAATTTAGAAAGTGGATCTACGTCTGGCTTTGATAGAATAACACACACAGAGTTTGGTGTGTCTCCCTTAATCAAGGAGAGATCTTATGATTTATATTTATGAGAAAACATAATATAAATAAGGAAGGTAAAATAAAATAAAAAGGGAAAGCCCTAAACTTAGTAGAGATAATCATCTAAATATATCTCAACATTAACCATTGTCTGTAGGCCAACAATGATAAGGATATTAATGTAGCGGAAGCGGGGAAGAAATCGAAATAAGTCACTCCCAACGAAAGAACGGGGCTCACACACACACATAAGTTGATTCACACGTGTGGAGAGGACTTTAAGTCATGCACGTGGGAAGTGTTGTCTTAATTAGGGCTTGCGAATGAGTCTCGAAGGAAGAGGAAAAGAGGAATAAAGCAGGCAGCAGAAGAAGCAGAGGCTGGCGACAGCGAAAAGAGGAGCAGAAGAGATAAGGGATCGAAGGGGAGAAGAAGAAGATGAAAAAGAAAGGGTCGAGGTACCTGGTTTATGGATGGAAACAACAAGAAGAGACGAAATAGGTGGCAGGTGGAGAGATCTGGCAGCAGTGGAGGCGATGGTTATTTGCAGTAAAACAGCGACGAGAGGCGGAAACGGCGATGGTGACTTGGGATAAAGCCCAAGTTTTGTTTGCAGTGCTAATTTCTCTTGGGATGAAGCCCAAGATCCGGCGAGATGAAGGTTGGAACGAGCCAGCAAAGGATATTCGTCTGCAACTAGAGGCAGAAAAGAAGATAACCTGTGCTCGAAGGCAAGGGATAAACAAATCTGATTTTTATTTCATAATAATTGAAGAGGTGAGTCCCTCTCTTACATGCATTGTATTTATAAAAAAAATAAGAAATCAAAATAGAAAAGGACTCCTAAATCAAATAGGAAAGCTACCGACCTAGCTTCCTTTTGACACAAGAATTCTAAATTAAAAATAATGCGAAATAGGAAATCCTAAGAAAGATGGGTCTCTCGTGTCCTACATCTTATGTTTTGTTTTCAGTTACTTTTCTTTTAGAAAGACCAATGTTGCACACCAGGGTTGTGTTTGGATGAAGAGTAGTTAGAAGACTTCTCCTGAGTTCTCCTATTTGGATCTCCTTCACAGGAGAAAGTGGGGCCTACAAGATGACAAACTTTGATGGTGTTTTATGCAGCCAGTCACAAGTTGAACACGATCATGCTTCTCTATTTTTAATTTTTTACAGTTTATTAAAAAAATCTCAACGATTGGATTTGGAGTGAATTTGAAGCTTAAAATCAGAACCAAATTTCAGCTGCAAAAATCAAAATTTAGAAACCTAATCTTAGTGTTCAAACATCAACGAACATCCTTTCTTTTTTCTGAGGACACCTGGTGATTTTGACCGCCAAGATCAAGTGGTTAAAATTCAAATTTTCAAGTGACATTTGGTCCACATGACGAGCTTGAAACAAACTTTCAACTCCATCGGACATTTTTCATTAAGAAATTCATGATTATCCTAGAAAATAAAAAAGACCTAACAGATGCAGCCTTACTTTCAGTTCTCCACCCTAAACCATTCAAATCAACAATTTATAGGAGAACATCAAGGGGTAGAAGTTCTCCTAACCTCTTACCCAAGATAAGCAAGGAGACTTCTACTTTAAGTTCTCATCCAAACACAGCCCAAATGAACTAGGTTGACAGCAAGGGATGCTTGCCAAGAACCCCACATGACGAGCTTGAAACAAACTCTCAACTCCATCGGATATTTTTCATTAAGAAATTCATGATTATCCTAGAAAATAAAAAAGACCTAACAGATGCAGCCTTACTTTCAGTTCTCCACCCTAAACCATTCAAATCAACAATTTATAGGAGAACATCAAGGTAGAAGTTCTCCTAACCTCTTACCTAAGATAAGCAATGAGACTTCTACTTTAAGTTCTCATCCAAACACAGCCCAAATGAACTAGGTTGACAGCAAGGGATGCTTACCAAGAACCCACCCCCTTCCCAAACCAATCAACAAAAGAAATGTGATCGAGTAATGTATATAACCACTTCTAAAAACATAAAGTAATTCACCAATTTCTCTAAGACCTTGTTTGCCATCCTCCATCTCGTGCACCCCACCCGTAACACTTACCCAAACACCCAATATTTACCATGGAAACCACTTTTATTGCATTGTGGGGGCAGGAATTTTGAGTAGAAAACCCATTCCACTTTCAGTAGATAAAGCTGCTGAACAAGCAAACTATTCTAATTTCAGTAGAAAAAGCTGCTGAAACAGCAAACCAGAGAAAATACTGGTCAAACCAATACAAAGGAATCAGAACTGCTAGGTAGGAGCATGTCACCCTAATTTTTTTAGAACAAAGGGGGGAAATCTCCTTGAAACTCCTGGGTTAGGTTAGTTCTCCTAAAACCCCTCTTCGAGTGACGTCCCCTATTCCCAGCAGAAAACCCATATCTGCAGCATTCAACAAACACAACCTAAGGTATACCACTTTGCAAAAATGTTCTTGCATGCATTTTTTTAGTTGGCAATTTTCCTCTTCTAGAAAAGGATAGGACTAGAAATTTTCCCTTTTTTTCTCACAAGTGCTTTAAAGTTGACAATTTTTTCTGTTCCTAATGGAAGTACTTTGTTTTGTTTCCAGGATATTCCCCCAATGGAGAAACACTTTCTAAGGAAAATGCAGGATTGTCATTTCAAATTATAAATACCAACGCTCACAACCTACAGAACCGCCTGCAGCAACACGACATACCTAAACCAATATATGCCAATTTGCAAAAGAATAATAAATGAAAAATCAAATTTCACAACCCTTTATTTAGGAGAAGAAAAAAACATGAAGATAAATCAGTTTCAATTTCATGACATTGAGAGAAAATATTCAGAGACGGAAAAGCCACCTGGAGATCTTGGCTGCGTTCGCGGGTAAATTCATCTGTGGACCGAGATATCACCTTGACTTTCATCGTCTGCATCAAAGATTTCCAAAGAAATGGGATATTTATGTGTTAACTGCAGAATTCATGAAATGGAACAGATCCAAACAACGATACTTCTAAGGAGGAACAAATGAGAGAATGAGAGAAGTTGTTGAGATGACCTCGCAATGGGTCGGGTCAGTTCAGTTTCGAATCGGGTCTCAATCGATTTCGGGTCACCAAACCTCAATTCATTAATCATTTGTTTATTACATGGGTTAGTTGTTTAGGTTTATTTCAAGTTCGGTTCGGATCGGGTCGAATTTTGGGTTACCCGTTCGCTTTTCATAAACATATAGATGTTTAGCTTATTTTAAAAAATCGAAATAATATTAAACAATAAAATTCTTATAAATCTAAAAGAATATATAAATGTTCAATAACTAAATTTTCATATATGGAAATATTTAAAAAATTAAAATATCTACAAGAGCATTAAAAATCATGATTGATAATTTCAACCTATAAACAATATTTCAATAATATAAAAAAGAATTGCTTACAATTTCAACTTTAAAAGATTTTAATAACATCGTTAAAATCAAGTAAAAAAAATCAATATCACATTTATTAGTTACATATAGCTCCAACATGTCAATAACATAAGAGGTCCATGGTCTTTTCCAATGAGATAAAGTTAGATAGTGACTATTTTCTCTGATAAAGGGATATTTTCATGGGTTTGCCTTGGTATCGTGTTCATACTGTCGTACTGAATGATCATGGTCGATTGCTTTCTGCCCATATAATGCATACAACTCTAGTTTCTGGTTGGGTCGGTTCAATGGCTCTATACGAATTAGCAGTTTTTGATCCCTCCGACCCTATTCTTGATCCAATGTGGAGACAAGGTATGTTCGTTATACCCTTCATGACTCGTTTAGGAATAACCAATTCATGGGGTGGTTGGAGTATCACAGGAGGATAACGAATCTGGGTATTTGGAGTTACGAAGTGTGGCCAGGGCACATATTGTTTTTAGCTTGTGCTTCTTAGTAGCTATCTGGCATTGGGTGTATTGGGACCAGAAATATTCTGTGATGAATGTACAGAAAACCCTCTTTGGATTTGCAAGATCTTTGGAATTCATTTATTTCTCTCAGGGGCGGCTTGCTTTGGGTTGGCACATTTCATGTAACAGGTTTTTACGGTCCCAGAATATGGGTGTCCAACCCTTATGGCCTAACCAGAAAAACACAACTTGTAAATCCGGCATGGGGTGCGGAAGGTTTTGATCCTTTTGTTCCGGAAGAAATAGCCTCTCATCATATTGCAATAGGTACATTGGGCATATTAGTAGGTGTATTCCATCTTAGTGTCCGCCCACCCCAACATCTATACAAAGGATCAGTATAATTTCGGCATAAATATAATACAATATTTTGATAACATCAAAAAAAAAAGCATGTTAAAAAGTTTTCAATATCACCTTCTAGTGAATAAAAATGAGTTACACCTTCAACCAGTAAACAGTCTTTCCAATAACATTATAGTAACAATTTAACCAAATAACAAGTAAAAATGTAATGAATAATCTATAAAGAATAATCAAAGTAATTATAAATTCATAATAAAAAAATCATGAAACAATATTTTGAGTTATTAGTCAATCAAACAAAACGCAATCATGTCAATATAGAAAAAAAACTATCAATATTCAATCAACAACTTGATAAGAAATTATAAAATCATGTAAATATGTTATCTCTTTCTTTAAGAAAAAAAATGAATTACAGCCATTTGCAAAATTAATGCATATGATCTCTGTCAATTAAAACTGAGTTACTGTTATCTAATACTAATACTAATAATAATAATATTTACAAACCAACCAAAAGAATGATATCAAATAGTGATCCGAAGCTGCATTCAAGAAAAAATAAGACTGCTTGGAAGGCAAAACATTAATGATGTAACTAAGCAGGCTTTCTAAAACAATCAGTTGTTGTAGAATATCCATAACAGGGTTACGGTTGCATCTACAACCAATAAACTGAAGCAATACATTATCATCAAAATCGGTGAGAAATGTGATCAGTTTAACCAACACCCATCAAAATAAAACAAAGCTACAGTTCCACATACAAGGCTGACAATGTAAAAAATAAATCAGAACTAACAAGGTCAACATTAAATAACATGCAATGCTTCTTGTAGTGAAAAAAATACAGTCAATAGTAAGAATTGAGAGACTTCTTCATGAAGAGTGATTAAATTTGTGAAAAGGTAGAAAAGATAGAACAAGTAAAAGCAAATCAAGGATTCCCAATTCATAGGAAGGGATGTGGGATGCACTAACGATTGAAAATCTCAACTTCAACCACTAACCTCCTGAAGCATAGAGGAATAGATGGATTTTGAAATATAAAAGTGAATATTCCATATATAATCACTAAATAGATCATGAAAGATTTAATGTTCGAAATTAACACAAGACTTATTAGAGCCAACAACAATTTTGTTTATATGGAAAATCATACACTTTTTAAACCACAATTACTTTAAGAAGAAAATTGATTCCAAGCAAAAGATAGAACAAAATCATGGTTAATCAGTTCAGAGCAAAGGTTCAAATATCGGCCGATACAATATCAGCCGATACGATATGTATCGGCCATACTGTAGTATTATCGGCCGATATTCGGTCCGAAATATCGGTCCAAATATCGGCCGATATTCATAAATATCGGTATTTATTTATTTTTATTTTTTAAAAAAACACCGATACGGCTTTTACACGGTTATTGGCGGTTTTTTGTGGTTTTTAACGGTTTTTTCGCAAACTTTATGCACTGGTTAACAATATTGCCACTGATACAAATGGTAGCCACTCAATTCACAAAATATATATACTCTGAAATCATAATGATGATGATGATGATAACAGTAAAACAAATATTTAAAATAGTAAGAATCCAATTAGTAAGATATGAGTCAATTGTGGAAAATAGAAATTTGAAAGAGCATTCTGCATATCACATACAAAATAGAAAAAATACAATAAATTCAAGGTTACCCATTTGTTAAAACATGGAATGAAAGAGAAATTTGGAAGAGAAATCAAATAATACCCGTCCTTTGGAGAAGAGGTAGAGAGGCAAATTGAGACACAATTCTGGTGTTGCTGTGTCTGTTTCTGATGAAGGAGAAGAAGCTCAACCGTCGTTGAATCAGCCAATCAGGGAAGGGGAGGGGCAGGCTGCAGGGGACGAGGGCCTGAGAGGGACGAGGGGGCCTCAACCGTGGGGCAGGCTGCACCACTGTAGGGGACGAGGAACCCTGAGAGGGACGAGACCGGAGAGCCCGAAAAAGACAAAATCGGGGGAGCCTGAGAGGGACGACTGGAATAGATCAGAAAGCCCAAGAGGGACGAAACTCGAGAGCAGAGCGCTGGAGAGAGAAAGGGCTTGAGAGAAGAGAGCCTGAGAGGATCGAGAATCCGCTCCTACGAGGGTCGAGTCTGAGCCTGAGATGAGAGGGACGAGAGACGAGAAGTACGAGAGTGGAAGTCGAGGTTTAGCGGTTTAGGGCTGATAAAGTGAACAACGGTGTTTTACAGTAGAATGAATAACGGTAAAATGGATAAATCGATGCGTTGAGCCAACTGAGCAATGTCATTAGAACCGGACCAGACCGCAGTTGGACCTCAGGTTCGACCGCAACCGCCATCTTCTCGGTCCGATCTGATTAAAAAACCTTCTGATAAATTAAGCCGCAAAAAACCGGTTCAAGCCGCGGTTTAAATCGGTTTTTTAATCCAATCGTGAGCCGTGAACCGCGGTTTTGGTAAAAATGGAAAGTTAGAAGAAAAAAAATTAAACACGCCGGCGGCTGCGACTCTGGAATCCCTACAAAACAGTAAAATTCAGTATAAAAAAATGGAATGAGAGTAAAAGAAAGGGAAGTGATTTTTGCACCCCTATTTTTTACCTACCTTGCACTCTCTTCACTTCACGTGAAATTTCAATTTTGTCAAACACCAATGTCCTCTATTCTCTCTCCTTCCTTACTTTTTTGGGCAAAATTAAAATTTCATATAGAATGAGTGCACAATGGGTAAAAATAGAGGTGCAAAAATCATTTCCCTAAATGAAACGGCGGAGAGAAAGAATGGAAAGGGAAAAAGAAAATACAGAGAATAGATTGAAGAAAAAAAATCGCTACACTTTTCAAAATTTTCCTTTCTCTTTTTTTTCTTCTTCATTGATGGGAATAATATAGAGATCGACGGCGGTTAGGGTTTAATAGAGAGAATGAAAGAGAAAAAGGTATTAAAAATATGAGCATTAGGGTTTCTAAGTGAAAACACATATTTATCTTTATGATAACTCACGTGAGCTTCCTAAAGAGCTCATGTGGAAGCTCACTTGTGTACTTTAATATTTTATCAAAAAGTTATTTTTAACGTGAAAGTAATATTTTTTTAATTTAAATATAATATTTATTTATATGAAAGTAAAAATTATAATGTTTTCTTGTATTTATCTTATTGTAATAATTTTATATTATATTTACCATCTAATATTTTTACCATTGTCATTATTATTAAAAGGTATTCTTTATTTTTTATTATATCAATGTAACATAATTAACGATGGCTCATAATTTTATCTAATTATTATTTTTATCTAATTATTATTAATGAAAAATAAAATCTATTTTCTCAAATGAAAGAAAACATTATTTTATAATAAATTTCATTTTGGAATTAAAAATTTAGAATGTCATGGTAAGTAGCTTTCTTGTTTTGGCTTTTAAAAAAATAATAATAACTAATTACATTGTTAATTAGAATGAATTTGAAAGCTAAATTAAATTTATAAGATTCAATCCATGATAATATATAATATACCAATCATATATTTAGAAAAGATTAGTTTACATGTATATATTGAAATGTTTTATACTTTACAAAGTAATAAGTGGTGATTATTAAGAATTGGAAATAATGTTGTTTTAAAAAGAATGGTCAATTTTCAACTTTTTACGATTTGAAAAAAAATCTTTCTTATAAGATTTATTTATATAGAAAAAAGATTAATTAATAATCTAATAATATTTATAATATAATATTCAATTTAGGGTTTGACCGGATTTGACTACGATTGAACCGAACCTTTTTTGAAAACAGTACGGTAGACGGTCTGATTCTGATAACATTGCAACTGAGACACTATCGTACAAATAGATTCATTTTAGAAGTGATTATATCGATATGAAGGATATAAAATTTCACTGCATGATAAAGTTATATAATTTTAATCTTAAAATTTTGATGAATAAAAAATTATTAATTTTTAAAAATTTAAAATCAAAAGATTGAATGATTAGATGAAAAATGAAATCTCACACAGAATCCACTCATTGTGCTATTTACCTTACATCCATTTATAGATCATATATATAGAGAGAGGCCTTAAGCTCTTAAATGGTATGTCTCGTAAAGTGTCAGTAGAGTTTTTCTCAATCAATTATCCGATTGACTCAAATCATTTTAAAATAGGTTTAGATATACTTGACTTGATTATTAATCAGTGAAAAAAGTAAACCCATATCCCCTTAAATCGTTTCGATTTTTATTTGAATAATTGATTCAGGTTAGATTTTGTCGGGTCTATTGTATAATCTTTCAAATTTTAGACTATTGACCCGAATTATTTTGAAAGGGTTTTGGATATACCTAACCCCTTTATTAATTGGTTAAAAAATTAAACCCATATCCCCTTAAATGGGTTCTGTTTTGATTCAGATCAGATTTTGTCAGGTCTGATGTATGATCTGCCAAATTTTGGACTATTGCGGATTTCACTTAGAGTTAAGTAGGTATCAATTAAGTCTACATGTAACTACGAGCTACATTTCAATATAGATTTAAGAATATAATTTTTGCTATTTTTGGATAGGCATATTGCTCTACCAAGTTGCATTGCATATGTTCAAGTTTCACAACCTTTAAACAATTAACAGGATGATTGAATATTTGATCAAGTTGACTTCACATCTAATTCTGTACCACTGATATCAAGTTATTTAGGACCATTGTTCATGCAATAACTATTTAAAAAAAGTAAAATCAGACTCCACAAGATCAATATCTTCCCTATGTTGGCCCCCCTGAAAAAAACCCAGTGTATATTTGGCCCATGAAATCAATTTAGCCAATGGTTAGTCTGGATTTCAAATCATGCAAGACCTGAATATTTCATGTATTGTGACAAACTACTAAAAGCTTCCATTAGGCAATAACATGGGATATACACATCTGCCATTTATACGTAGAAGAGCAGGTTTTCTTCTTATTTGAAGGTAAAAAAAAAAAAGGGTTTCCTTCTTATTTTGAAGAAGAAATTTTTTGTAAGCCTTTGGTATCCTAGAAGGGTGGTACTGTAGTAGGTTGCAGACTTGCAGCCTTACTCTTCCTTCCTAAACTTGTCTAATAGTTTCCTACCCTTAACTGGTACTCTCTTACATTGGTTCTATCTACTCTTTGCTTAAATCGGGTCATCTAGATTAGAAAGCATCCTCCCCCCATGTGCTACAAGGTGTAACATGGTAATATTAGTGTTTTAGTAACCACTCTTTCAATTTTCACAAGTTGACAAAATGCTTGAGAAACATCTAAAAACAAAAATCAATCACTTATGAGAAAACTTTTTAAACTTTGGCCCTCTAAGGGGAAAGTTTCTTAAACACTTTCCTTTATATTATTAATACCCAAAAAAAAACTACAGAACTTAAGTTTTTCCTATCATCTCCTACCTCTTATATGAAATACTCTAGCATTTGTAACAATCAATTGCAGTTTGCCAGTTTCAATGACTCATTTGTTTGTGCATGAATGCTGAAGTTTGATTTCCAAATGTTGTTTGAGCTGCCTCAATGCTCCTTGAAATGGTGCAGGAAGATGGTGTTTGTCTGATGAATATTATTAAAAGGTACAAATATATACCAACAATTGAGAAAATATGATTGTCTTAAACTAACTTTTACCTTGTTGGAGTTGGCTCAAAAGGTTTGTTCTTGTACTAGGTTGTGTTTATGTAAGGCCCAACAGGCTGGATCTGAGTTTTTTAAAACAGAGAGAGAGAGAGAGACTCTAAAGGGGACATAGGGTTAAAGGGTTAAGAATATTTATAACAAGTTATCCAAGCTATTTTTCATAGTGGAATCGAGCATCATGCTCTGTAAACGCAATCAGGATTTTGTCGAACCACGTAAATCTCTATATTTTGTTTAATTAATTTGCAGTTTGTGATTTATTCCCCAACAAACCTGAAGAGGAAAGAATTTGAGGAAATATTCAGATAATTATTTTCTTAATAGTGTGGTATCACTAAAAACATGCTTTCAAGTTTCAACTGTATAAGATGGCAGTCACCGTAATGCAAATGTTCTTCAAGTTGGATATCACAGGTTGATGGCACTCGAATTGGCCCCATTTGTTGAGGCATTCTTAGGGGAAAAAAATGTTCTTGTCCGATGACGGTATGCTTCTTCCTTTTTAGCTCTCATTTTATTTGATGATGGTAATGGTGTAATGGATGATGATGATGATAATAATAAGTCTCAGAACATTTTTATAGTTTAGACTTTAGAATAACAATGTAGATATGTCTAAATAATTTAGTAAATGCAAAATCAGAAGGTTTGTCTTGATTAGCTACCTAAGATTGAGTCTTATAATTGTAAAGGCTACCTCTATTACTCTTGTTTAGTAATTAAAGGGTAGAAAATAAACTTTTTTTCTTTCCCTTTCATTTTTTAAAACCCTTTTCAAATAAGAATATTCATTTAACTCCTCGTGAAACATAATCCTGAATAACTTTTGTAAAATTTACCTCTCATCTAAATACAGCCAAAATGGGCCCTATCTTAAATTGACTCAAAATGGGCCCTATCTTAAATTGACTCAAGGCTCAACTTGCACCCCCAATGTATTTAAAGAGATTCATTTCGGAAAAATTATGTAGAAAGTCAAACCTGTTATTTCTTGACTACTACGTTAATATATGAGCTTTAATAAAATCATTCAAAGTTCACAATATGCTATTTTTGTGAGCAAACAAAAAATTTATCAGAAAGTTAGTTAAACTAAGTATGTGAACTATGTAATGAATCAAACTGTATTTAATTATTTTATATTAGTGAGTGAACTTGAACTACAATTTAAATTATTTTATTTTTTTAAGACTCGAATCCACTTTCAAGGAATTAAGGCCTGTTTGGGCCCAATAAATGTTCAGGCCATGTAATTGGATTCTGGGCCTAAGCTGGAGTCGACTAAAGGCATGACTTGGCCACCCGAATTACAACTCTGGCAAGAATACAAATATTTACTGATTTAGATGAAGAATCTTTAATGCCGGCTGATTTTTTATTTAATGTTTCCATAAATTCATTTTTCTATGATAGAAATTTATGAATTGTATAGAAGATAAATCTCACTAGAGGATATTAGAGAACAGAAATTTTATATTAGGTGGTTCATCATAGATCTTTTATTTTCTAAATAAAAATAAATATTGAATAATAAAAAGAAATAAAAAATAAATATAATTTAATCAATTTTATTTGTTAAAATAAAATTCATGTATTATAATAAAATTGAAAATTTTGATATATTAAATGAAAAAATTAAATTTGAAATTAAAATTATGATATAGAAAATATAAAATAGTAAAACGGTCAAATAAAAGAAAGAACAAATATTGAACAAATACAACGGAGTAAAATAACAATTAAAATATAAGATGATATATAAAGGACTTAAATTAACATCTCAATAATGATAGACTTGCCAGAAAAAGAAAAAAAAAAACTTCTATTATCAAAAGGAAGATATTTTTATGACATGGAGAGTAAGGGTGAAATATTAAAATGATTAAATTTAAGATAATAAATTTTATGATAATTTAAAAAAATAAGTTTGTTCTAAGTGATTTAAGAGGGGAGAGAGATGTGAGTTTGTGAAAGAGGTAGTTAGTGAGTTAAATAAATTAATGCAAAGAAGATAGAGAAAGTGCCTCAAAAATTAAAAAAAAGGTCAAGTATATAAAGAAATAAAAAAGTAAAATAATCAAATTGAAAAAAAAGATATAAACACAAGCATGGCAAACTTTAAAGAATAAACTCAAAACGAAACTGTAATAAATAATTAAAGGATAAATAGACTATGAGGATGAATTTTAGATCTTATATTATTTTAGACCAAATGGTTATAAAAGATTAAATAGTATTATAAATGAAATAAAACATAAGTAAATAAAAATCTTGAAAATGAATGGACATTACAATAAAAAAACATCAAAATCAATATTTGGATTTGAAAACGGTCCCGAAATTTCATTATGTACATTGTTAGTAGAGTATATATAATAATAAGTAGAGGGTATATCCACTTTGAATTAAATCAAAGTTAATGTAGTTCGGTTGTTTTCCATTTTAGGAAGTGGAAGATTGTAAGTTCGAGTTCTCATGGCCTAATTTTGGTGTGTCCTACGAGTAGTGGGCTCACCCGTGAGGATTTTTCGCTAGGTATCTTATGATTTCTCACACGTAAATTAAGAAAAAAAAAAATTTAAAACTTTTGTACTGATATTTTTCAAACCGGCTAAAACGGCTTGAAAATGTCCGTTGGTTTCCAACGTAACAACAACTACCAAGACAAGCCCAAGCACTGTTTTGTAGTAAGCATGGAATGCCTTTTTTCTAGGGCCTTATGCGGCCCAAGTACTCAATAGATTGGACCCCAAAGTAGAAGAGATGTATATTCTCAGGCTTTTACCATAAAAAATTACTAGAGTAAAATTAAAATTTCTTAGAACAACTGACCATGTTGTGGTTCTACACTTCAATGCGATCAAATTGATAAGTGTAGGCCCAAGTGGGCCCACAGAAAAGCACATTCCATCCTCTTTTGTTAGTAACAAGAACTCAATTATGATATACTCTTATTTCGTCACATGGTTGTCCTTCCTTGTTCGAGCATTGTGAATAATTGAACGAAGAGGAGAAGAAGAAATATTGAATCAAAAATTTATTTTATTTTTAAAGCCTATTTGTTAAAATATTATTAGAAAATTTCTTCTAAATAAATAATAATAAATTTAAGTTATTAAACTAGGTTAGTTTGAAGGCCAATTTCAACCCTTATTTGTACGAGGTCTTGGTATCAAACCCTCCTCAACATAAAAAGGGTCACTCCTCTTATTTGTGCATTCGGTGTGTGCTGATTGAGAGGTTTACACATGCCTTAAAGATTAATAGATATGACATTTGAAAATTCAGGTAGAACGCTTGGATACCTTGTTCTTTAAAAAAAAAATAAAAAATTAAGCTATGGATAATTAAGCTGTGTTCGGATCCATTATCGCTATTTGATAACTATGGAGAGGGATAAAAAATTAACTTTTTACCTCTCTCCTTAAATTTTTAAAAACACTTTTAAAAAGAAGGATTTTCATATTACGTAAAGGAATCCCTCCAAAATTTACCCCATATTTAAACTGATTAGATTGGATTTAAGTAAAATTACAGTAAGAGAAGAATGTTACATGAGCATAGCTCTTTATTTATTCTTTTTTGAGGGCTCGAAGCCCATGGAAGAAAAGGTTAGAAAGGTTGATTGTTGGGTGCAATCATAATTGAGGTGCAGCTAGTCCGGCACAATGAGTGGTGAGTGCTAATGCAATTATAACATGGATGGCAAAAGGGCAGAAAAAGTTTCAGCTTTACGACACTTGCGCACTACTGTCTTTGACATTTGTATGGATGGCATAAAGTATACAGTGCAACTTATATTAGGATTAATTTATATTTAATTGATATAAACTTAAATATAGATAAATTAATAACTTTTAAATTATAGATTCAATTTGAAGAAAATGACTTATTTTTAATTTATATTAATTAGAGTATTTTTTATATAATTTGACACATTCAGATTATGTAAATTTCATGTTACACAACTTATCTCTTACTTTATGCTTGTGTTTTCCCTTCAGTGACTTCTCAGACATAAGATAATATATAAATAGAAGTAAATTAGATTTTATCTATTAAAATTGTTAGATCTTAAATCTAATTCAAGTTCAGATTTTTCATATCTATCATTCATTAATAAATTTTAAATTTTATTAGTCAGACGTAAGATGATATACAAATAGAACTAAATTAGATTTTATCTATTAAAATTGTTAGATCTTAAATCTAATTCAAGTTCAGATTTTTCATATCAATCATTCATTAATAAACTTAAATATTTTTAAATACCAAATTTTATTAATAAATGATGGATTTATAAAAATTTAATTTTAATTATAGTTACGTCTCTTGCATTTAATCATTTCACATTTTCACACGTCAAAACTTTTCTACCGATCTTGTTGAATCATTTTCATCATTACTACCATAGTATCACAGTTACAATATTTTCCAAATTTTATATTACATGTAATTTATTTTTAAATATAATAATGCATTTGTTATTCTGATCTTTTTACTAACATCACGGATTATAATAGTTTAAAGCAGTTGAATCTAATTAAATAAGCATTTATAAGAGAAATTTAATTAATAGCTTAATTTTAAAATATTAGCTATATGAAAAATTATGGTTCTATTATTATTGTTGTTGTGATACTAATGTATCAAATCGAAAATTGTGGCTGCTCCAACGACCCTAGAGTGATTAAATGACTTGATGGGCAAAATTTTTAGATACAAATATTGGCCACTTTTTGTCAGATTTTTACATATTGATAAGAAAAAATTGATACATTGATATGAGCAGTAAATATATAAACATTGATAAGAAAATTTTATATAATTTATATTCTTAGAAAAACTTTATCTAAAAATATGTGCTTCACTTCAATATTCAGACAACAATTAATCTCTTCGAGTTCTAGTTCTAGCGGTGTAAACTGGAGGTGTCGTATGTGAATGTGGGGGGTTTATGGAGGCCTTTGTCCTGTGTTCTCCTCAATTATTTTTTAAAAAAAAAAAACGATAACTTTCTTTAATAAAAAGACATGAAAAGTCTCTTTATAAATTAAAATAAAGTAATTTTTTTTAAAATATTTATTTTTACAAAAAAGATAAAGTATAAAGTATTGCAGGCCCTGATTCCTGTTAAATAGGTTGAGCTGAGATATATATTCTAAATCCATCATATAATTGAATTGCATTAATTATTTTTTTCCATTTTCACTGGGAAAAAGGTCAATCTTGGCTCACCTATCTATCCGGTCTGTCAAAACTCAAAAGTAATTTTTTCACCCAGATATTTGTCCATGTGTTAAATTGCATTTCCTTGATAATCTCCTAAAGATTTACCCAAAAAAAATTACCCCATAAACTGCAAGTTTAGATGGATAAAATCATCATTTAAAAGTTTCAAAATGGTCCACATTCAACTGGGTCTTCAAGGAAGTAGGTGTATGGTCATTGCTTTTACCTAAATGCCAACGACTCTGGCAGTAAAAAACTTGTCCTATTACCTCTTTGCTCTGCTAGATTGAGAAACTTAAAAGAAAGTAAAAAAATTGAATCCACACCAGACCTTTTTAAGGTCCAAGCCATTTACAACATTCCAAACGCATCATCCATCAGAAAAAAACTAAAACTAGAAAGGAGAATATCTTCCACTCTATATATCTTATTATGGGTTTTGAAAATTTCCCATCACCGAGTTACAAGACAAAGAGCAAGACAGAGTAAATAATATAAATATCATAAGGAAGAAAAACATCCCCCAAACTTCCAACGAGAGATCCATTTATAAAATAAAACCTACCTTATACGACCCATTACCATATAAATAACTTAAAAAGTAAAGTAAAAATAAAAAGAAATGAAGTTTGAACAGCAACACTCATGAAAGCAAGACGATTGATGATGAACCCAGATAATCCAAAGCCTTTGATCGTCGTCTGCAATTCATTCAAGGCTCAAAATCTTCCTCAGTCTCTTGTTGGTTTTGGAAGCGATTTTGAGCACCGTTGTACTCGTAGGGAAACTCGTTCCTCCTATAAGCTTCATTGTTGGGGTTGTAGTTGTTGCTGTAGTAATTGTTATTGTTGTAATTGTTGTACTTGTTTGTGGAATCCGCTTGCCTTGATCCAGAACGCATATCATCGTTGCTGTACCTAGTGGATCCGAACCCCATATTGTTGCCTGATCCGTACCCGTTACCTTGCCTCTCTGCATTTACATTGTAAAAATACTTACCATTCTCCACGAACCTTGTGTCGCTCATTCCTTGTCGGTTGTTCGAGTATTGGGGGTTGGAGTAGAGAGTAGAGTCCTTGTTTTCGTACTTTGTTTCTTTATTGTTATTGAATTCTCCATTGGGATACTTTGATTGGAAATCATTGGGAGAGTTGTACTCTGCGTTGTAGTTTGTGATGGGGGTGAAGGGGGGGGTTGGGTACTGGTAGCCGCCAGGGCCGTAGCCGGCACCGCCGTAGAGGCCGTAGCCATTTTGGTCTTGTGGGGAGAAGGTGGTGGTGGTGGGGTCGTCTTCTTTTGGAGAAGGGAGGTTTTTTTCGACGGTCTCGGGGTTATTGAGGTTGTTTTCTCTGACGGCCTTGTTGAAGTTGCTCTCCCTCACTTCCCTGGCATGGATTGTGAGAGAGGAGACAAGGAAAAGGAGGAAGAGAAAGGAGGAGGTGGTGGATACAGCCATGAGTAAGAACAGAGAGGGGAAGATAAGAACAGAGAGAGCGTTGGGAGAACAGAGGTGGAGTGAGGAAGATGTTCTGATCCGACCCCTTAATATAGAGGAAACTGGAAAGGGATGACGCTGGTGCCAGTCACGTGACAGTCATTTTTACCTTGAGAGAAACCGGTTAACCGGCTCAATACTTAAAGATTGCCCTTTTCTTTTCTTTTTTATTGGGAATCATGTTATAACTTGTAATATTTAGTGTAAATGTGGAGTTAATGAATAACTGGGGTAAAAATAATAATGATGCCCATTAAACAAACAAATAAAAAAAATTAAATTATTGTAGTTATATATGATCTACCTAAAGACGTAGATCTTAGCCATTAACTAATTTAAGTTCAATACTTCACATTAGATGGTTAAAAGTATAAATGGAGCTTATTTTTCATAATATAATAACCCTCAATTTTATTTTGATTAAGTTATTCTTTTCCACATGTTTTTAGAGGAAGTAAGAGACTAGAGATTAACAAATATTTGAAGTTATAAAACTTTGAAGAGTTGAAAAAATTGATTTAATTAATTTAATTAAAATGATTTTTATGAATTTCATATTCAAATATGCATATTACTAATGAAGGTGCTTTTTGTGGCTTCCACGTTTTTAAAAAATATTTAAAATTTGACCGTATCAATTTCAGATTGATGTTTGAACCCCCCCCGACTTTTTATATTGTATAAATAATTTCTAATTTTAAAAATAAATATTTATAATTGAGTAAATTAAATAAATATATTTTAAATGATATGAATCATGAGCTGCATAGGGCCACATGTCTGAATTCTGAAAGATACCAATGGAGCAACAAGTGCCATCTCAAAAATTGGGGCACCTACTGAAATAAAAAAATAAAATTCATAGTGCCCATCATCATTTAACAGCAACGGAGTAACCATAACCATTGATCTTAGCTGACCAACCATGAACGGTTGAAGCACAATATCTATGATCCTACATTCAATGGGACCATCCAACCACTCAGTCTGTGTAATATTCTAATGATATAATATAATGATAAATAGTAAATGCGTGATGATGGCGCTCGATATTGTGATAGACGTACTAGATGCACGAGATGAGATTCATGTGTTAGATGGAAGGTGGGGGGAGAAACTCTGTGTCTAGATGGAAGGTGAGGGAGAAATTCTATGCCTGGATGGAAGGTGGGGGAGAAATTCCACCAATTGTCTCCTATCGCTTGTGTTCTACATCGTGCGAAATGAGTGTCTTGATCTTGGATATAAGTTAATGCTACTCTCTTTTTAGCACAATATTTTATGGACTCTGTGTGATGCACATTTATTAATGTAAAGTGTTATAGATGTTATAAACACTAAAAATGGACAATATTGTGGTCAGTAGAGCGGATCTGATATCTATTATTACGTATGAACTCTGAAAAGAAATAATGCAATGTATATTTGAAGTTTCAAATTTTGTGGATATCTACTAAAAGTATCAGCCTTTCAATGGGTCAAAATATTTTAACTATTTGAGGCCCAATTTATTTCTTTTCCAAATAAATACATTTATCACCGATAAATCCACAACTTTGGGTATTAATGGTCTCGGGCTCATTTCCAAAAACATGATATTTCATAATATTTATGTATAAATATCACCCCTTTCTAAAATCTCATAAATTTTTACTAATATTTGGACTTTCGGCCAAAATTTGAAACTTTGACTGACTTTTTACCAAAAAATCAGTATGGGTTTCAGGTATTTGAACCTGCTAATGACAGCACCTATGATTTCAAACTTGGATGGTCCAGATTCATCAAATCTATCCCAAATGTTTTGTCTATTTATGTCAAAATTTTCTGAAATACGCCGGTGATGACGCTTGGAAATTGGAATTGGATTGTGGAAGTCAGGAAGTGGGTATGGAAATGAGGATAGTTCTGCCTTAGGTTTTAAATTAATAAACATGGCATGTGCTTCTATGACTAAGAAGTATGTAAACAGACAAGGAAGAAAGACCATCTTCAAACTTTTTCTCTACTCCCCTTCACAAAAAAAGTTGATTGGCCGAAAGACTCTTTCCAATCTAACCTCTTTGAACTGTGAGTGTGAAAAGGGAGGACCCTTTGACAATTTCTCTAACCTGGTGGGTTAGGTTGAGATTTTGAGACAGATCATTAACCGGCTCACTGCATGAAATTTCAATATGGTTGATGGATGAAATCATGGACTAGTCAGTATTTAAATTTGTAATTGTTGAGGTTCTTTAAACGAGTTCTACATTTGAAGTGTAGAGGGAGATTTATGAATTTATAAAACACTGACTTGGGTCACTCCACCCAGTATTATACTAGTCTTTTGGGATGGAACCCATGTCCTCACAGTAATATGACCTTTAAGTCATTGTTGCAATAGTAAAAAGTTGGATTTGTATAAGATTGAATTAAGCTCATTCACTTGTCAAATCTAATACTTCAAAAACTTTAAATCAGGTCAATCTGATTATTAAATAAATCAAAGAAACACAACTGAAAATTGATGTATTGAGTCAAGTTAGAATTAGATTGACAAGTTTGTCTATGAATTATACGAAAGAAACGACCAACCAACTTTTTTAAAAGTCCGATCTCAAACTCATCCATTTATTAAATATATTTTAAGTAATTTCAAAAAATTTGAAGAAAAGAAAGTTGTTCAACCTATGGTTGAGCATGCCTTATGGCTTTGCCCAAATGGCGTTTTTTAGATTGAGTGTAGGTTGAGTTGGTGGGTTGATTAATAAATTCTTGCTCTTAAATGTAGAATATATTTGGACTCAAGAGAGAATAAAAAGAATTCTCCTTTATATAATTTGAAAATGAGTTTTTTTTTTTTTGAAAATATCGGTATTTTTATATATTTTAATTTTTCTGAATTAAAAAAAATTTAGAAAACAAAAGGAATTTTTTTTTTTTTTTTTAAATATGGCCGATATCGACCCAAATATCGGTCTGGGCCCACCGCTGAATTAATTTTTTTTTTTAAAAATCTAATATCGGCGAATATTAGTTCCTCACTTTTCACTTCTGAGAGAAGGTTGATGTGTCTACCCTTAGCAAGAGACATGCACATTCTCTTCAGTTCTCCAACTCTAGAGAAACCGCATCGAATATCTTCTACTTTTAAGTTTTCTTCATCCAAATACCGCCATTATTATCGTTGTGCCCCCGAAATCACCTCTCTCTTGATGGAGCCATTATAATAAATTAATAACTTAGCTTTTTGTTGGTACATTGCTTCACTTAGCTATTGCTAAAGTAGTAGATTATATCATCAATTTAGTAACTCTATTGGGGGTGCTTTTCACCAAAATAATAAGGCAAATATAGTATGAAAACGATATCCATAATTACTATCTATGTCTTCTAATTTTACTAATTCTTACCAATATTTCACTTTGATTAAGTATATTTTGACAATTGACACTTCAAATCTTCACTATTAGAAGTAGAATTAGGAGAAAAGGATCTAACATAAGCAGTGGGTGTAACTATCAATTCCCTAGTTAATCCTTCCATTTAGGGGTATAAATATCGGTATCAGCCGAAATATCGGCTTATATTGGTGGATTTTGTCGATATATTTCTCTCTTATTTTTTATACAAAACCCACCAATATCGACTAATATATTGGCCGATATATAAAGTTTTAAAAACCGATATATATCGAACGATATGATATGTATCGACCGATATTTACACCATTTATTACATTTATATGTTTATTCTAAAAATTGGCCCCATTCATCAAGTTGAGAGTATGTGGTCCCGTCAGCCTGGTAGATGGAAAATATTTTTAGTGCTGTATTCAAGATTCTTTAACCAAAATGCTCCCTCATGCTGTCAAATTCCATACTGAATTTTCACCTGATCTTTGGAAGGTGCTATTATAACATTTGCACTTAAAGGCCAAACAAGTGTAAATAATTAAATATGCTAACCCGCTAAATAATTGTAGCATTTATTTCCAAATAACTACACCTCTGGATTTAAATGTTCCAACTTATGTAAAATTATTTTGTAAAGAGTCTACATAAAGTATCACACTATAGGCAGGGCTATGTTAGGGACCCAGATTGGTTGATAATTTTTATGGTCCATTACCCATCTCATCTGTCATGATTAATGAGTTTAGAGACATTTTACCAGACTAATAAAGAAAAATAAGAACAAAAAAAAAAATTGACAACCATACTCGTTCTATTGGATTAGAGATTAGACACAACCTTTGTCCTTGTGATAGAACTACGAAAATTTCATTTTCTCATGTTAAAAGTATAGAAAGATCTAGAGATTTATAAAGGACTTCGATCACTCTACTTATAAAGCTAGTCTTTTAGGAATGGATACTCAGGTCCTAACAAGCGGTATTAGGGTCAGGTTTCAGACTACCTCATGTGGACTCAGGAGATCTCTCAGGCGGACGAGATAGATGGCCCGTTCGAAGGGGAGATTGTTGGGGCTGATTGTGAATGAGTCACAAATTGAAAGTAGAAAAGGTGATCTAGAAATTTATAAAAGAATTTGATCACTCCACCTATCTGACTAGTTTTTTGAGATGAATACCCAGATCCTATCAGAAAATGTAAGTAGCATTAACACAATTTAAATCATTTAGACTTTTAATTTTATTAGATTATATTCATCTAATTTATGCATATTAAATAGTTGTCTTTTTTTAAGTTAAAAAAATGAAGATATATGGTTGAAATCAAAATTAAAAATCATAATAGAGAAATGAACAACATTCAATGGGCAATAAAAGTTGGCTTCCACAGGATCATCTTAATGGTCAGGTCCCTGGGCTATGGCCAATGGAAGAGGCTGGCCAGTGGTTTGAATGTGAAGTTGACATATCGTCTTTCAATTACTAAACACTTGCAATGAATGTTAATAAATTTAAATTTCAGAATCAATTAAAAATATTATCAAATTGGGAGATTTGATTAATTTATTTTCCTTCAAAGATCAATATTTAAAAAGTTTTAGAATTATAAAACTCATGAAATTAGACCATTTAACTTAAATTATTGATTAAATCTCAATAACAAACTATCATACTGCAATTAAATAGCTCTTTCTATATTTAAGATGTTTTCATCAGAATTCTGAGATGAATGAATTTATTTGAGAATTTTAATTGTTAGATGAGTACTAAATTGTAGTACATAATAATTTGCTGTGAAAAAAAATGTTTAAAGAGCTTCAATTCATCCTTGGTAAAAAAAAAAAAAAAACTTAAAGAATGTCATCCTTCTTAAAAAATTAAAATCTTGCAATTGATGGGTTGGGCATGCCATCAAATTTTTTTCCCTTTTATTAAAGCTGTATTTATGAGGAATTATTGAATACACCAGATCTCATAAATTGGGACCCATGGTTTTGTTATCCAGATTGTGGATGAGATTGGATTGCTTCACTTTAGCTATCTAGCTTTTGGTCCCAATCTATTCAACTATTCCTTATTTCATTTACAACCATCCATCTTACATATTAATTAAAAGTCATTGAAAAGCTTTAAATGATTAGAAATTATGTGTTTTATAATTTACAGCAGCTGGCTAAAAAATTAACAAAATTACTAAATTTTAGGATTTAAATAGATATTGAGGAGCCACGATTATACTAACTTATTAAATTGATTAACACAATTAAGATGGACACATTTTATTAAATTTCATACAGAAATTAATAGAAAAACTTGGGGGACTGTTTGCACATGAAGATAAACCCAACATTCTCATACTAAAAAATAGTTCTCGTCGTAAAAAGAAATGAATGTGAAATATTTTTATTAATTAAAAGCATTTATCATTTATCACGAGCCCCATTCAAATGGGCTATCTTCTTCTTAATTTTTTTTTTATTTACATGTGGAAACTTCAATCACAATCCTACTAAAAAATCTACGGATAATACTCTTGACCCCATGAAAAACAGAAAGATAAATAATCCGTGGAGGGATTACCTCCTCTTTCTAAATTAGAACTTAGAACATTCTAATCGTGTGGTTGGGGCCCACTAAGGAAAATGGCAATTGAGATAAAAGTGATGAGTACCAACCATGATATTCTTATTTGATGGCTTCCAGAACCTACCACAACAGTGGGGCCCATCATATCAAATGATTTATGTGGGCCCCAATTTTCGATTTAGAGACTTAGATATTATTACAAGCTTTGATTTCGGTAGGTAAAAAGTAAATAAGTTTTATTTTTATACCTTCTGTGGAATCTTTTCAATTCTCTCATTTATTATTTTACCGTTTAAATTTGTAAAGGTTTCTAATTAGGAGTGGGAGATTAAGTTTTGATAAAAAGACATACTGTCGAATGTTAAAAATGTTTTAAAATTTTAATATTAATTCAAAGGATAAAACAAAATGAACGACACATTTAAATTGAAATTAATGAATGCTTTATCTTTAACTAAGATACATTGTATTTTTATCTAAAAAGTGAACACCAAAGTCATTTGTAAAATAGTTGTTTAAAAAAATATACACCATTTAATGTGTGATGAATGATTTGAAAAAAGTTCAAATATATTATGTATTATTTGCTTCAAGTAATGAATGATCTTTCCACCATTCAACTTTCATGCTTAATTATACATATGTAAAAAAAAAAAAAACCCTTGAGTGAGCTTATTTCATAAATAGACAAGCAAAATCTAATTTCATGGAAGCGTTTTTCGGGTAGTGCCTAACTCCACTTATAAGTCTAATTTTTTTTCAAGTATACATCTGATGTGAAACTCAACATACTCCCACACTCCCACATGACGTGCTCTTTTTTCCAATTCTTCGTGCCTTGGTTGGAAGGATCCAAACCCTTTTGTGCAGCACTCACACGTAAAGAGAAGTTCCACTGCAGTGTCTCCGAATCCATACAATAATATTTCTGAGTTGATTCTAATACCACTGTCATAGAGGTGCTTCCTGTCTCAAAATAGTTAACCAACATGAGTAGTGCCCAACATACACCCGCGTGACACCAAGCTAAAGAAGGCCCATCTCTACTTACCCTAGAAAATCAGAGAATTAGAGAGAAATGGCGGTTTTTTTTTAATGTTTAATGTTGCTTGAATTACACTCCGAAAGGACAAAAGGCAAAAGGAAAAAGGCAGTCAACTGGTTTGAGACATGAATGCAATGCAAAACTGGAATGGAGGATGTCTCTTTCCTTTTGGTTTGATTGGTTGAAATTTTCTAACCATTTGGTGCCGTGATGAGCGGAGAGATGCTACCACACCAATCTTGGTTGTAAGAAAGCGATTTCTCTTTCAATTTCCTCCTCCTTCTTCTTCTTCTTTGTTGTTTATGTGAGTATTTATTGGATACCCTTTTCCACAGGTCATGTTGACCGTGACAAAAGCTTAATGCTGGTCAGCCCCTCACCAAATTCTCTCTAATCTCTATCCCTATAAACATGGGTTGTGGACCATGAGCTGCTTTTCACCAGGCCAAACACCTCCTGAGAAAAGTTAGGAACTAACTGGTGATTTATCACCAGCTAGTGAAAATGAAAACAAGTTGGTGAAACTCCCTTGACTTTTTCTAATGGAAAATGACACTGATATTGTTGTTTTTTATAACAAAAAATATTTATATTTATGTATCTTTTTATTATTTAGATAATAACAAATCGATGAAAATACAAACACAATATCTCACGTTATAAAAAAAAAAAAACTAATACCCCTGTTAAGGCTGCTTTCGGATTAACTTTTTTTTTTTTTTAATGATTATTAACTTTTTATTCAAAAAAGAAAAAAGTGGAGCTCATTAAAAATAATAGTTACCTGTCTCTAAAAAAATGAAAAAATTTAACATTCTCCACTCCTTTTAGAAATCCATTGGCTAGAGGAGAACTTAAGATTGCAATTTGCAGGTATGATTGGCGGTTTTTCTTTCTTAAAATTTTTCTTCTCAGGTTTGATGAAATCTGGAATTGGGCAAATTTTAGTAAAAAATTAAATCTTAGCCTTTAGTAGTTGAAATTACTAGATATATTTATTTTTTAAAGATACTTGATGATTTCAATCACTAACATAAAAGTTTTGTTTTTATTGAAGCGCACATAAATTATAAAAAAAAGACATATATGACCAATTGCACCTAATTTACTTTTTATAAAAATGCTAATCATATGTCCACGACTCCACTTACATTTAAATATATATTTTTTCAAAATATTAATTATTTATTATATATTAAAATAAGTGTTACAAGAAATATAAGTATTCATAGGCAAGAGTTCCATCTTTCTTGATATTTCGTACATTTATAGAAGTTGAGATTGGCTAAATTGTAATTGAATTGATTCATGCTCTAATTTACAGTTCACTATATTATTTTTTATATAGTGAACTTGCTAAACCCAATGGGGAAATAATCTCTAGCCACAGGTGCAACTTGAGTGGGCCGAGTTGGGCCCTAGGTTAATTCGGGTTAGGGCTCAGATTACAAACATAGGGCTTGTGCTTAGTTGGGCCCATGTGGGCGTAAATTATTTGAAGTCGGACTTAAGTCCTAAAATAAATGAGGGTCAGTTTGAGCTTTTGAGAAACCCTTACTCAATTTAGGTTTAAATTAATTACTATTATTAATTTGTAGCATTAAGCGCCAGTAATTCATTATTTATTTCACCAATTTTTGTATAGGATTATCATTTAAATATATTTTTTCCATAACACAAATTATCATCATAGCTATTAATTCTATTTCACCTATCACATCAATTAAGTTTTAGAACTATTATTTTATTTCTAATCAACTCATTATACAAAAGTCCAAAGTCAGGAGTATAAATATCGGTCTCGGCCGAGAAATCTCTCACTTATTTTTTTTAATCAAAACTATCAATATCGGCGATATATATCGGATATCACCCGATATCAGTAAAAATCATCCGATATTTTTTTCCCTAGTCTAAACAAATAAGCTCAAAAACAAAAACAATATATAGGTTTCATGTTCTATCATTCAAAATAATAAAATTACTTCTTCAAAATAGGGGAACGAGTTTTCTAAAAGGAGAAGAGAAATATATATAGTTAGGGTTGAGAAGTGGAGAGATGAGTAAATTTATAGATGACTAAGATTAAATTTAGAATGAATAGGTAGAGTTTAATAATATATGGAGAAAAAAACTTTAAGTAATCATAATATACTATTTAGTATCATTAAATATATACTCCCTCTGTCTCAAATTAGTTGTCCTATATGGATTTTGGAATTGTCCCAAAATAGTTATCTCATTTATATTGAAGTAGTGTAAAGTGTATTGAAAATGGGTGAGATCATAAAGACTGCTAGCCTTATATAGAGAGTTCCTTAAAAAATACAAATATTTCAAATGAGACAACTAAAATGGGACGGAGGGAGCATTAAATATCATAGGCTCCAGAGTTTTAATTTTGGCTTTTGGGTCGGGTTGGTCCTTAAGAATGCAAAGCTCAAGCCCATTCCCAATTTAGATCAGGCCCTACTTTTTAACCCAAACTCAGGCCCAGGCCTTAACGGAATAGATATGGGTTCTAAACTTTTGAAGTTAAATTCTCTATAAAATAAGCACCTAGACAATATGACTTAAAAAGAGAAATTTGATGAAGGAGTTCTTTGGAGGAACTTCAATAGTGGATATTCTTGTAGTTCTCTTAGGGCAACCGGTGTGGGGTGGTCATATATGGCTGGCTATGTCACTAAATGTAGCCAGCCATATAATTAAATAATATTTTTTTTGATGACATGGCTGCCTATAATTTTTAGCGAGCCTCGTCAAAAGGTATAGTGTTAACTAGAATGACTATCTTTTAATATTTTATTATTATTTTTTTATGTACATTTTTTTAACAAATTTAAAAGAAAATAAATATAAAGACATTACATATTTTTTCACAAGTAATTAAATAAATTAACAAAACATATATATTTTCTCACAAGTAATTAAATAAACTAAAAAACATACATATTCTTTCACAAGAAATTAAATAAATTAAAAGAGAATATTTTTAGAAATGTAATTTTTCATATTGTTTGCGATGAATAAAATATTATTTTTAATATTTTTGTTTCTCAATAGCTATAATTTTAATTTTTTGTACAGAATAATTTTAATTTTTTGTTTCTCATATATTTTGTTTACAAATGTAAAGGAAAAAAAAAATCAAAAGGTAGTGAGTTATTTTTTATTTTTTATACAAAAAATAAAAAATAAAGTAAAGAAAAAAATAATTATTTGCCCTAAGATACAAATTATACCAAAAAACAAAACCAAAAATCCAAAATAATCAAATAAATATATATAAAAGAGGAGAGAGAGAGAAATGGCTGGCTACACATGTGTTATCTGTAGCCAGCCATTTAACGAAAAATGGTGTGGACCCCACAAATAGCTAACCCCATACGGTCCAAATAAGGTGGCCATATGACCAGCTAGCTGCCCTTACTCCAAAAGAATCTTTTGTTTTAAGTTTCATCGAAGCACGGCCTTCCTTGACAAGATACTTCTCGTCTGCTTTTGTAAACTCCAACTTGGCTGAGTCACTCGAATTTTATATCCATACAACTCTCCATTACACAAGTTAACTCATAATTCGATTTAACTGAACTCAAATTAAAAATGGATTGTTTTGTCAGCAAGTGAAAAGAGTATTGAAATATGAATTTAAGAAAAAAATAGTAATCCAAATTTAATATAAATGAGGCAAGATTAAGCTCTCAACCTAATTTGCCCGCCAAAGTTACACCCCTCTTATACATTCAATGGTTAAAAACTTAAGGTGATGTCAACTTCTGGATAGTGACTTTTATAAGTAAAATGGTCACCTCCATATTGATGCTACGTATTTATTCAGCACGTCTAGGCATGGGATCCACCAAATAAGATAGGGCGTTCACCGCAATAGCTTAGAAATGCCCCACCACCACTGTGTACCTGATTAATAGGGTGCATATCTAATATTTTGTTTTAATTATGTTTCAAATTCTAATACTACATTTGATTTGAAAGGTAAATGTTAAACACTTAGAGGGTAACAACGAACACATTTTGATGTGCCACGGGTTTGTTATCTCCTAGTCTCAGTTATTTCCCAGTGCTTTGCAAATTGCAATTCATCAAGCACGGTTGGTAAGTGCCATACTTCAAGGTTGGAGATTCAAGTCTTATGGGCGTCAGATTGACAGACAACCATTAAATTTTTTTGCCATATCCAAGTGTGAGTGCCAACCCTAAGTAGATGGGATGCATGGCCGTGATGTTGATGCTATGCAATTCATTTTCTACTTCTGAGTCCATGCTTTGCAATTTATATTCTACATCCAAGCCTATATATTAAACAGAGCTTCATTATGCTGGGATTGCACAGCATACAATACCAAGATAGGAAGATAATAAAGCACTCGTCGCCCAGTCCAATTGAGTGACAATGGATCATAAAGAAACACGGACTGGCATTTCAAATGAAGGCATGACCAGTGTGCACAATTTCCATAAATGACAAGGAGTATTGACAAGTTGCATTATATCATCTCTCCGAGGGGGAATGGGGGCAGGGGAAGTGACAAGTTGAATTTATTCTAGCTTGGATTCCATCACCAACATCATAATCCATGAAAGTTGACAAGACATAGTTCTCAAGACAACAAAATGGACATTCATCTTCCCTTCTCCTCTATGACTAATAAGCCATAATGATTTTTCTTCATCCTTTTCTTTTAAGACTAAACAGAACACAATGAATTTTTGTCATTTAGAATGGTGTATAGATAAAACTAACAAGCATAAATTAGGAACTAGCATTTTTTCTCAAGCAATCTTCTCATATCACGTTGCCATCCTCTTTTATTCTTTGAACTGTTAACTGTAAATAAGCGGGTGGGGGAGTAATTATAATGCTCTGGCATTTTCCATGGATTAGAGTGTACTTGTATGGACCAACAAAGATGGCTACATACAGGTAGCTACTACCCCAAATCCAAATACAGACCAAGTAAAGATAACTAGAAACAATGAAAAATAAACCATTTCATAATCATTTTTTTAAAAGCAGTGCCTCTTTCTTTCATTCTTTCAGGTTTGATTGAACATTTCTAGTAATAAAGATTATGGTACAAATAATCAAAATTGTGTGGGTAGCAGTGCAGCATCACCACTCCATGCTTTTCCCTGTCACAAGGTTTAGATTCAGTCAGTTTCGTTGTTTCTCGGGAAGAAAGAGAAAAAAATGAGCTTAGGCTTTGCAGCAAATAAAAAAGCACAAGCTCAAATCTCTTGAAAACGGCTTGAACTGTGGGCTTTTATCTGTGTCCATACAGTGCAGTTGTTAACACACCCCAGATGAATTTTCTCATTGATTAGCTACAGATATATGGAACAAGAGGCAAGACATGCCAATGCTTTACATGGGACTTATGAACAGGTTTCTTTTATGAGATGTCTGTGTAATAGAAAAGGAGAAAAAAGCATACAAGCATGCCTCTACATCTAGCTCCCCCGGAAATGGATATCATTAGATATGACAACAAAACCAATTTATTAAAAAAATAACAGGAAGGACAATGTTGCAAAGATATACATTTCACATAGTTTAGCTACAATCACTTAGTGGCACTGTCAGAAATTAGGGGCTAGGCTTCTGCTTCTTTGGAAGAAATAGTCATAGAGGCAGCTCATGGAAGGTCTGTTGGGGGCTTATTGGGTTTATTATTCTCCATCCTCTTTCATTCCATGCTTCTATTGTCATCAAGTGAAAAAATGCTATACACAATGTCAGAGTAAAAGCCACTTTCTAGTTGCTTTGTGGAGAAGTAAACATTTCCTTTGCACCTCATTCATCTTGCTCTATCACTTTGCAACTCCTAAATTGATGGTTATTATAGACATCTTTTAGAAACTTCTTCTGATAAAACTCACTCAGTGGCATTGTCAGAAATCAGGGCCAGGCTCTCCACTCTGTTTTTTCAGTAGAAATAATGGTCCAAGAGGCAGCTCATGGAAGGCTTGTTAAAGGCCTTATTATTCTCAGTGTGCCTTCATTCCATGCTTCTGTCGGCAACAAGTGAAAAATGCTACACACCATGGTTGAGTAAAAGCCACTTTCTAGTTTCCTTCTGGAGAAGGTAAATAGGTGAATGACAGATTCATAAAAAATACTTATTAACCATGATGCAAGTCATATCACTATGAGGAAGTAGCTGACATATTTCCTCAGCACCTCATTCATCTTGCTCTCTCACTTCACAACTCCAAAATAAATTGATGGCCATTATAGAACCTTCTAGAAACTTTCTTCTGATAAAATGCTTAGGCTTATCCAGTCTTTGCTACCAGAAATTAGTTCAACACTATCATCTGAAAACTTCTAGGCCACTGATTTGTGATTTCCCAGGTGTACATCTCGTAACATGCATTGGACTTTTGTCATTAACCTCAATCCAACTACATCCTGGCTTCTTCATCACGCCCCTATCACTCATTAGCTTCCTAACTCCAGCTGCATCATCCCAACAGCCTCCTGCGGCAAAGACATTAGATAGCAAAACATAGGTAGCAGAATCTGTTGGGCACAGCTCCAGAAGGCACTTAGATGCACGCATTGCTATATCCATGTTGCCATGCACTCTGCAAGCACTAAGAAGAGCACGGTACAATGAAGCTCCAGGTTTTATTGGCATGCTTTCAATTAATGATTCTGCCTCGTCAAGGTGGCCCGCTCGGCCTAGTAGATCAACTACACAGGCATAATGTTCCACTCTTGGAGCTGCCGCCAAATTGCCACTTCTCATTAAATTAAAATATTCAATTCCTTTCTCAAGCCAACCAGCATGGCTACAAGCAGACAACACCGACAAAAAGGTAGTATCATCTGGTGTAATCCCGGTTCTCCTCATTTCTTCAAATGATTCAACAGCTTCCTTTCCATGCCCATGTTGGGCGCATCCTGATAACAGAGAATTCCATGAAACCAAATCAGGTCCATCAATTGATAAGAAGGTCTTCCGTGAATCTTCAATCACACCACATCTTGAATACATGGAAACAAGTCCGTTCTGAACAAGAGTATGTGAAGCATAGCCTGTTTTTAAAACTAGAGCATGGATTTGTTTCCCTTCTTCCACAGCTGAAAGGATTCCAATAGCTCTTAGGACACTCACAAAGGTGATGTAATCTGGATCTACACATGCGCTCCTCATTTTTACAAAGCAATTAAGGGCCTCCAAGTCATATCCCAAATGAGAAAAACCCGCAATGATAGAATTGCAAGAAATTTGATCGGCAGAAACAGAAGGGCACATCTTAAAGAAATCTTCCGTGCATCCACAGTTTGCGTACATGGTTATCAGGGCAACTGCCACATGTGCATCAGAGCCTAGACCCTCCCGAATCACCAGACCATGAACTTGCTTCCCGTGATCCAAATCTTTTGAGCAAGAAAAAGAACTGAGCAGACTAGTATAGGTTACTGTATTCAACAGAACACCCAAACACCTCATCTCTGTAACTAAAGCCATTGCCTCGCCAGATTGTTGATGCTGTGCATACCCAGTAACCATACAGCTCCATGTAACTACATTTCGCTCGGTCATCTCATCAAACACAATTCTCGAATCCTCCAAACACGAACACTTCAAATACATATGAATCAATTCTGTCCACACCACAACATTATAGCAGAACCCAAATTTTATCCCCAAACATTGAATTTGAATTCCCATCTCGAGCATTTCTGACTTTGTACATGCAACCAGTACAGAAGAGAACGTGGTTGCCGTTGGAGATATTTCCAGTGCAAGCATCTCAATGAAGATTCCAAAGGCCCTATCAGCCAAATGGGTATTAGAATATCCATAAAGAAGTGAATTCCAGGTGACAACGTTCCTTTTAGGCACTGCATCAAACACACGACGTGCTTCTGAAAAACTACTGCACTTACAATACAAACTGATGAGGGCACTTCCAATGAAGACATTTGAGTCAAGGCCGAGCTTGAGAATGAGTGAATGCGCTTGCACGCCAGCAGAAAGAGAACCTGATTTTGCGCAAGTGGAGAGAAAGGTGCTGAAATCAGAAGGTGCTCGCAGCAACCCTCTATGAGGCATTTGTTCAAACACGTCCAATGAACCGGCATAGGAATCGCTGCCGAAGTGAAAAACGGGACGGGGGCATTCTGGTAAGGTGGAAGTGATTGAAGCTCTGGATGCGGTTGTAGCAGCTATCGAGCGGCCTGAGAGATAGATTGGAGAAAAGATGGCGCATTTTCTCAACATGTTGCCTCCTGTTCTGCGTATGCATCTGCTTAAATTTCTTCATCTTCTTCTATTGTCTTCGGGATGATGCAATACGCGTGCATTACTTGCTCTTAAGACCGGTTCAATGATCCGATCCCTTCCTTTCTGTCCTCTCACACCTATTCATTTCGTTTGAAGTTTGAACTGCAGACATGTAAAATCAATTAATGATCTTCATAAAAGTTTGATTTCTAGTGTTCATAATGTTAGAATTTCATTGGATTATGGAATCTATTTACTTCTAAACATTTAGTTAGATGGGTGAGTTTTCAAATTAGACATTCATATTTGATGGTAATTCGGAGTTGGGACATGTAAATCTATTTAAATATGTGATATAGAGAAGAGAAGGCTTGTATTGTTCTTAGCTGGGGCTTAATAAAGGGATTCCTCATTAATATCACCTTCTTTAAATAGTAGCCCATCACCTGCATCACCTCGGCCACCTATCAAATTCTTGGGGCTTCCTTCCAAGTGATTAAATCCAAATCCATGGGGGGCCTTAGATATGGGGATTCTTTATTCCCTTAAATGTACATGTGTGGATACACTGGTCAAATGGGTCATCAAGGGAACACATAGTGCTCGTGTTGGGTTTTATTAAACTTAATCTATACTTATATAAAAATTTAATGAACTCGATTTGAATTGAATGGAATTGTTCAACCTAACACGACTCGAATTGTTGACCCGACTCAACTCGAATGTTGGTAAAAATTTCTGCCCCGATTCAATCCAAATGCTATATTAATTTTTTTGAGTAAGTCAGATTGGATCAATTTTAAAAAAGCTTGACCCGTCTCCACCCGAATTTAATTTGATTTTTCTTTCTTCAATTCAACCCAATTCTAATTTTGTCCACTTGATTTATCGAGTCGGATAATTCAGGTCGAGTTAAAATCCAACCCAAGTTTTACCCCTAGAAACATATAAGAAGCATAGAACCTATGCATCTTTGGCAAGGGGGAACTAAGGTGCCCGTCTTGCAATTTATGGTGACAAACTACTCCTTGTTATAGTGTTTCAGAAATCTGCAAGGAAGATTATCAAATCTATTGATCTCTTTTGTAAAGAAGCGAGTCCAAAAGTTAATTTGGCCAAATCCCAAATGATTGTTTTCCAGCACACATTGCCAAGAGTTAAACGTGAAGTAAGGTTTCACATTGGGGCATAGAGTTTGTGGGAGACCTTTATTATATGGGTCTCCTCTTAATATTGAAAAAAAGATTTTGTCATGATTTCAATCCCCAGTAGAAAGGATGGCTCTTAAGCTTAGTGGGTGGAAGGCTATGCTTTCAGTGGCAGGGAGACACATTCTCATCCATGTAGTGTCAAACCCAATATTGAATTACTGGATGGTCATTTAAAAGATCCTGAACAATCTCCCCTTAAAAAATCAAAAGAATGCAAGGCGATTTTTTCCCAAGGAATTGCAATGATTCAAGTCCATTAAGATGGTTAGTTGGGAGTAGATTTACACATGCAAGAGCTGTGACTTGGCATTTTTTAACCTATTCTAATCTTTTTTGAGTTAAAATATTGACAGAGAAACATTTGAAGACGGGGCCTCTTCACGAGATGGGAAAGAAACAATTCTCTAATTTAGAAGGCCATTTGGAGGAACAGAGACCTTATTAGGGAACAAACAACGTGGGTGGTGCGATGTAGTGCTCAAGTTAATATCTCCTAGACTAGCCTCGTGATCCAATATGAGAGTATAGTGCAATGGATTCAGAGG
The DNA here is from genome assembly GCA_022113865.1 of Chimonanthus praecox. Taxonomy (NCBI): domain Eukaryota; kingdom Viridiplantae; phylum Streptophyta; class Magnoliopsida; order Laurales; family Calycanthaceae; genus Chimonanthus; species Chimonanthus praecox. Next base: position 249,172 of record JAINRJ010000096.1, on the reverse strand, counting down.
CCTCATCCAGTAGGACGTTAGGCCTCATCCAGTAGGAGGTTAGGCCTGAATTTGAGCTGATGATTAGGAACTGAGTTCGGTTCTCACTCCATTCTAAAAGATCACTTTCCGTAGACAGACTCAATGTGTTTGGGAAAAGAGATTTATACATATCTCAAAAAACTCTAAAAGAGGTAGGTGGAATGTTGATTTTGTTATATAATTTTCTTTATGGATTGACAATTTTAGTATAAATTTAGTAATTAATTAAATTCAGTTCATTATTTGATTCATACCCAATTATTAAAAATAATTCAATCCTCTATGATAAATCCACTAGATCTTGAATCATCAATGCTTTACAAAATTATAATCATAATGCGGAAACATACTTCATAATTTAAATCATACCGGAGTCCATCGCTTAAAGCCAATGATATTTTAGTGTTGATTTTTAAGTGTATTTACTGTAAATCCTTCCTGCGAATACAGTACAAACAAGGAGAAATCGATGCCTTTGATTTCTTTCTCTTGCTCTTTTTTAGTTCTTTGTAAAGGTTGCTTAATGTGATAGAATTGTTGATGCAGTGTTTCAGAGCGGAGATAAGGACTCTTCGGCGGTTAGAGAATATATAGGCACTTCCCATCAAAGTAGCAATAACCGAATTCACCTTTTCATAACCGACACTTCCTTTCATTTGATTATGGATCTTATGTTTGACACAAGTTAAATAGGTCTTAATGACGTGGGTCATATTATTTTACAGATTTTACTTCTCAAATCTAGCCCAAGGATATTGCTAGCTCAACTAAAGCTACCCTAATAGGGAGAATGAGATCAGAATATGGGCAATTACCACTAGTGGACTGGAGAGCGCACTGTTAAGTCCATTTATCTCACATGTCATGCAGCTAGAATGGGTCACACACACATGAGATTGTCCAAAATTTGAAAATCAAACTATCCTATGAAACTCAAAGTGTTTTTTTTTTTTTTAATCTTTTTAAGGCTATATCGAACAAATTACCTACTTATGAGAAAGCGAGTACATTTATTCACTTGCAAATCCATAATTATTTTGTTTGCAACGATGAGTTGAAACAATTGATCATGTCCTTTACAAATGTCCATATAGTAGGTCAGTCCTTCCTTTGGATAAGGACAAGTGTAGAGTAAGCTTGGCTCTTCATTCTTTAAAATTTAAATGACTGTTTATAGGATTCGACAGTTGCGTCTTGTTATTTCGGACTCTTATTAATGAGAATGAGTTATTGACTGATTTTGGATGTGGGGTAAATTTTAAAGGTGTTATTTAGAGTTATTTTTTACCTGAAGGTTATTGTACATATCATCATGAATACTTTTTTTTGAAAATGATTTTTAAAAGTGAGAAGAGAGAGGTAAAAAATTGATTTTTACCTCTACTATTTAGTTATAAAACAAAAGTAAGTGGGAATTATCCCCCATTATCACCTATTCAAATGCAGCCATTGTTGTAAATAACTCCCAACTCATGATGTAGGTTTGTGTAAATCTAAATGGATTGGTATGGCGATTAAGAAGCTCCCCTCACAAAGAGGGGTTTTTGATTTGATTCACTCTCAAATTCATTTGGACTACTCTCTCCATGGTGTTACTCCTCATCAACTTATCAGTACGTGAGAATTAAGAGATTTTACACATATTCGTAAATTAGTTTCGCCTCTAATATAAAATAGGTGTATCCATGATGAAAAAAATCACTAATGCAAATTTGTGGAGAACACCCCAATCCCTTTCCATCTGCGTTCGGATGAGGGGTGCAACCCCTCATTACCCTGTAACAAAAGGTTAACGATAGAAAATCAGATTTTTACTTTTACCCACTCACTTTTAAGTACCCTTTGGAAGTGGTATTCATTTGTTCTGTTATACTCTCTCTTGCTTCTGTGGAGAGGACAGCTGACGGGCCTACTATTGTACCCACTTCTTTTCTTTGAGGAATTTCACTGTTTTGGTAGAGTGCATGAATTTTAGCTATTGAGATTTCGACTTGGACAGTAGCTTGAAATTTTCACTCTAAAATTATATAAAAGAGGTTATAACTTATATACAACGTTGAAGTTTTGACTAAAAAAATCTAAGATTTTTGTCATAAAATTAATTATATAAAAAAACAGGCTGCCTTCTCGTGATAGGTGGGGGACAAATAGACACAGACAAAAAAAAGATAGAGAAGTAGATGCCCTTTGCTTTTACCAACCTGACATGCATAAAAGAAAAACGATGTTGAAGGCAAATAATTAATTTTGAAATAAAATGGACTCTATTAATTCTGATGAATTCAATAAATAATTATTTATGTGAGACATTAAAAAATTATTTCACTAAATATATGCAGTCATTTAGTCTAAATTAAATAAAATATATAGTTAAACTGGAGTTTTTTTCATAATTTTATTTATTTAAATAAAAATAAAATATTTGAATAAAATTCCTTTTTTAAACAACATACTTACAATCTATCCTTTAGTTTAGATTAATATAATTCAAAAAGTAATAATATTTAGAGATCAAACCGAGCCATGAAAACTCGTGACTCAGCAATTTAGGATTAGAGTTTGTGAAATTTGATCTTTTGTTTACGTGTGATTTGTATCTCATTCTCTTGTAGTCCATATTTTAGGAAGATTGCTTTTGGCACTTGTAACTTTATAAATTTGGCACCGTATCATAAGTGAATTGATACTTTGAAGTTTTTACTTCTTACTTTACTGTCATAAGTAGAGTTAATGATGGTCTGTTAATCTTAATACAGCTATTTCATAAAAATACATAAAATTATTTTGTAGCAACAAATGGTAAAGATAACTACGAAATAGATAGCTATGATTTGTTGAAATAAGAGAGTCCAACACGCATTAAGGATGATTGGGCTCAAATCTTATGAGGGTAGGCAACTTGATTAGGTCCATATGGATTGAAGACGAAGGCATGCACCACTGATCTCCTTTGCTTCCAACACGTTGAACGGCTCTGATTCTAAATCCACCTTCATCAACTCATATCCAACTCATTGCCTCAATCAGTCTTGACCTTGTCCTTGAAACACAAGTCCACTCGCATTATTCTACCTAGGGTTGCAATTCGGATCGGGCGGGTCAGGTTCCTTAAAACTCAACCCGACTCAAATTCTCAATCTGAACTTCATAACCCAATTCTATCCGAATTCTAACTTGAATCGACTCAAATTCTGATTCGACCAGCATTCTGAACCCATTTTAGTCTAATTTTAACCAGGTTGGGTTTGGTTAACTTGTAAAATTCTCAACCTGACCTGACCCGCTAACCCGAAATTCTCGATCCAACCCGCATGATTTCTTGGGTCAGGTCATACAAGTCGGGCCAAAACCCGACATGAGTTGCAGTCCTAATTCTACCCTTACACTCAGTCACTTACAAAATCTTCTTTTTGAAGTTGAAAACTCAAGAAATTAGAGGGCCTAGGTAATTGTAAGATTTTTTTAATCCCTTTATTTAATTGACATAGACCGGCTCCTATATTAGGATGATGCATCGAGAATAGTCGGGATCAGGGGTCGAAATATCGGCCGATACATATCGTATCGGTCGATATGTATCGGTTTTGGAAGACCGAACGATATCGGCCGATATGATATGTATCGACCATACAAAAAGATTATCGGCCGATATGGCCGATATTCAGTCCAGAATATCGGTCACCATATAGGCCGATATACATAAATATCGGTATTTAAAATTTATTTTATTTTTTTAAAAAAGAAAACAAAAACCGATACAATTTTTTCACGGTTTTGAATATCGGAGGAGAAGAACGTAAATATTGGAGGAAAGAGAAACTTATCGGCCGATATTGCGGTCGATATGCATATCGGCTGCAATATCGGCTGGGCCGTTTTTTTGACCCCTGGCCGGGATAGCTCAGCTGGTAGAGTAGAGTACTGAAAATCCTCGTGTTACCTGTTCAAATTTGGTTCGTGACACGTGGTTGATGTATCGAATTGATACACATACAAACGAATTGATATGGATATCGGGATTCGTATTCGTTAATAGTTTAAACCAGGATACATACTTATCCGTCTAGACATATAAAGATCTATACCCCCATTTTTGTAGATGGATAAAGAGTATATGAGTAATAAAGAAAAAAAATTAGATTCTATTATCTCTTCTTTTTTTATATTGTACCTCCTCTTGCTAAAAAAGAATGTTAATATTCCATATATATCCGAAGTTAGTTGGTTGAAAAGTTAAAAATCTAGTGTGGGGTAGTTGAAGATAGGAATAGACAAAATGCATTTCAAATTAAGTATAAAGAAAATACGATCATTTATGAATTTACCTATTACACTATTAATTTAACACAAGCCATTCACCTTCCCTTATGTGCTAGGTTATATTAGAATTAAATTGAGATTTTGTAATTCTCATGGAATCACTCTTCGCCAACTTAACTGGATCTTAACTTTAGTTTCACCTCTGATTCAAAAATGAAAATACCTGTGTTCAAAAAGTTATTGAGTTACCCCACCACACGTACCCAACTCTATCCCATCCAAACCATCGTAGAAAATAGAAATTTGAATGTCTTTTGGACAATTCAATAGAGAAGAAAGACGAAGGATGCTTTTCCTATCTGTCCCGTTCTGGCCCCACCGTCCAATCGAATGCCACGTGGATTTCCATGCTATAAACGTTGGAGTTTTCGGTACTTCCAGCTTCAGTGGTCCCGCATCACGTCACAACTAGTGGTTCTCCTTCCTCCGCATCTCTGTTTCAAATTTGGAACAATCTTGACCGTGCCTATAGCGATCTTGACTCGCCATCTGAAACAAATGACTTCAACATGTAGCCGTATCAGCATTTACCCGTCTCACTCAATTCATACAGATAAATTGTACAGCACATATATATTAAAAATGATTTTATTCATAATTTCCAATTATTTGTGTTTTACCTTCGGGCTCGAAAGACTCGAAATCTAACTTAATCGGGAAATTTGATTGAGTTTTTTAAAAAATAAAAATTAAAAAAAAATATTAATTTGTTCGACTATAAATCTTATCAAAGTGAGTCAACTCAAATAGATTTATTTTAATTTTTTTTTTTTGAGTTTTTAAACTATACTATAAACCATAAATGAGTTATGGGTGCCCACCACTAGGTAACTTCTCTACTCGAGAAGGGAGAGGTCACGGATTCAAATCCTAGTGGCTCTTATCCGGGAGCATGTGCATCTATTGTGCTCATTCAAAGAGTTTTAGGAGGGTTATATCCAAAGTGTAAATTGAGATAGATCCGAGATTTCTCCTAGATCTGAAACCTAGATCTTAAAAAAAAAAATGAGTTAGAGGAATTGATTTTACTAAAATCGAGCACCTTCTCCCGTTGTCTTCCATTCTATCAAATAAAATGATAATTTTGTTTATTTCCTTTTTATTTTATTATGATAAAATGAAAGGTAGAATGTAGACACTATTGCATAAGTGCAATACCAAATTAATTCCCATGAGTTATATTTTGCATGTAACCAAATTCTTAGCTCTGAGTTATATTAGAATTTGACTAATTGAACTACAATCATATTTATTATAAACCTTTTTATAAATACATCACCATTATCATTCAATCCAGCACTATGTCCTTCATAATTGTATGAAAACTAATATCCACAACCATATCCCTTTTTAGAATTATAATTCAAATAAACATGGGCCTACGTTCTGTAGCTTTACCTTTTGTCCCATGTAATCCACTTACAAGTTGCTGATGGTCGGACAAGAAATGACTCATGTCGGATGTACATGGCTTACATTTGGCTTTAATTTGAAGACAATAACTATTTAATATTTTTATCATTCAGCCTACAAGAAGAATTAAATTGTTGTAGCCATTTATTTTTCAACACACGGGAATGAAATGATAGAGATTTTTTTTTTTAATATCAAGGTATTGTATCGTTCACCTGATTAACTTTTAGGGTACGTGTAAACCTCTCAATCTGCATACTTCGGATACAGAATTAAAGGGAGCGGTCCTCTTGTGTTAAAGGGTCTTGACTCCAATATCTATCACAAATAAGAGTAAGAATTAACCATTAAACTAACTTCTTATAATTAAATGATGAGATTATTGGATCATCAAACTATACTATTTTTAAAAATATGTTTTTCTAAAAGAATACTCCTTATGTTCTAAATTAGTTGTCCTATATGGATTTTGGAATTGTTCTAAAATAGTCATCTCATTTAGCATAAAATGTGTTGAAAATAGATAAGATCACATGACGTGCTAATCTTAAATAGAGAATTTCTTAAAAAATACAAATTTTCAAATGAGACAATTAAAATAGAACGGATGGAGTATTAAATTTGAATTTTTATCTAATTTAAATAATGGAAAAATATACTCAAAGTTGGGGAGAAGAATCTTCCACCAAAGGATGCATCTAAAGGGGCAGTCCAATTTTGTGGACCATGGTTGATGTCCCATATTTCAAAAGCTCGCTTTCTTTTGATGTTTGCAGCCTTTAGTTAATGGGAATTTCCAACCAAAATGACAAACCTAAGCGTTTGATTTGCGACTGAAGCAAACAAACACACCCAGTTTGAAGAGAAGAAAGAAAGTTAGAAGCAAGACAACATAATAATAGACTGGGAGATAATTACTCTAGCTTTACAATAAAAAGAAAAAGAACACAGCATTGGTTATTCATCCATGATTATTTCGATCAGAGAGGTCCCTCATAGAAAACATTGAAAGAAGAAGGTGAACACACAATGAAAATTAAAAAGAAAATAAAAATTAAAAAAGGAAAATGAAAAATCATGGTACTAGCACAAGTAGGTTATGTCGTCGAATTTGGTGGTGATGATGATGAGATCAAGCAAGAGAGGGCGGCACTGTAGAAATGCCCTGTCGTTGTAGTTCCACCATCACACTCTCCAGAGATGGGGGCTTCAGCCCAAGAGGGAGTGACAGCAATGGCTTTGCTAAAACATCTCCAATAGCTGCATCTACTGTCTCCTTCGACTGTTAACATCGCCAAGAAACATACATGAAATAGAGAGACAAGGTGAAGGAATATTTTTAGTATGTACTTTTATTTTCTTTTTGCAAGCATATTTATAAAAATGTCACTCTATTGATTTTTTAACAACAAAATGTAGTTTTTGCTTTGAGAGAACGTGAAACCTAAATTTGAGTGAGCTTGTCGTTTACGCTTATTTTCAGTTCTATATTAGGTAGGATTTGCCCGGTTTGCCCATTTGCCGGAACCCTAACTTCATGTAGTGACTGGAAGATGGTCTTTAAAGATTAAAACCATAATCCGTGGCATATGAGTCTAAAGGTTACAAAGGAGTATCTGAATTATTATACATATTTGGAAACATATGGTGACATCCAATGTACAGATTTTCCTTAAAAAAAATGGACCACATTAGTAAAGTTCACATCAAAATGAAGACAAACGAAATACTTGCAGGGGTTGCATACGAGTCCCACATTGAAAGTGTATAGGGAGATCTATAGATTTATAAAGAACTTAGGTCATTCCAACTAATAGGCTAGTCTTTTGGGCTGGATACCCAGGTTCTAACAAGTGATATTAGAGCAATGTGTCAGGCTACCTCATTTGGCCTCAAGAGATCACCTAAGTGGATGGGATGACTTGCCTCGTTCGAGTGAGAGATTGTTGGAGTTGCGAACGAGTCTCACATTGGAAGTATTATAAAGCATTTAAGTTATTGCACCTAATAAATTAGTCTTTTGAACTGGATATCCAGATCCTAACAATTATCAAGTGTCAAAAGACAAAAAGAAGTGTAAAACAAAATACAAAATGTTCACACAACGTTTTTTATTGCTCATCAACAACCCAGTTGGCTCAGACACACAGGTAGAGAGAGAGGAGCAAAATATTTTTTTTCATGTGGTTTTACTACGTAGGTCTTTTAGATGGACTGATCAAAGAATCAAAGAGGAAGGAGAAAAAAGAATCCTCAACAGCCAAAAGACTAATTTGATAGGTCGAGTGGTCAAGTTTTATATAAGTCTCTAGATTTCCCCTTCACAATCGATATGAGACTTACTCAATTGTCCAGTACACAATCCTTACGGCATTCTTCTTTTTATGAAATGAAATAGCTCATTCAAATATTCTTCTTTTTTTTTCCTTTTATTTTGTTTTTTAAGGAATTCATACATTTTATACTTTCGTTAAGAAATATTGCAGTGGGACACTTGAAGGTTCCACTAAAAGAAGTTGAGACAAATAATCAATTAGATAATCTATATTAGATATTTTGCGTATTTGGAAAGAATTGATTAACTCAGCTTAGGTATTTCGTCTTATGTTCCTTGTAGTATATTGTTGTTTTTATTTTCTGCTCTCTTTCCTTGTTCTAGTATGCTGGTGCTTGTCTTCGGTTCTTTCTTTTGATATATATATATATATATATATGAAAAAATCAATTACGCGAGAGGGATATTTTGTATTCTTAAGTGGGTGTATCTTCAAATTGGATTCTTCTTTCACATGCGCAAGTCTCAGCAAGCGAGAAACTACATATGACGATGCATCAAAGTTTAATATTACCCATAAAAAGAAGAGAAAGCAGTTTCTTACAGGATGAAAATCGAAATGAAGATGGAAGTCCCTTTGGCCCCTTGGGATAGCAATGCTGTTATCTGCTTTATACATGGCCTGTGTAGGAATGCCAGGGACTAAAGGAGCCGAAAACCTCTGCAGTAATTTACCAACAAAGTAAAACTTTCTATACATAAATTTACTTACCATTACCAATGCGTATGATAGCAGGATAAAGAATGCATCCAAACTGAATAAAAGAATAAAAGATACCCCCGAATGGTAACAAATAAGGAAAAGTGGATACCGTTGTTGTTAGTGGCGGTGTAAAGCAAGGTAATGTTCCTTGTGTAAGGACATTTGGAACCCACCCATCTTTAGATCCCTGCAAGATAGGTAATGTTCAGAGAAGAGAGAGAGAGAGAGATTTGAAGTTAAAGTAATCTACATTTCAGGATTTTTGCCGGATGACTCTCAGCCTAAGCAAAGCTGCCAAATCCCTAGTATGGTCCCAGGACGTCGTTATGTTGGCATGTGAAGAGAGAGAGAGTAATTTTTTTTTGAACAAAAAGGATAAGTTTATTTAAGAGGGAAAATCTTAAAAAAGATTACAAAGGTATACATGTATATTTCGATTGGCAAAAATATTACAACCCAAACAGATGGGCCAAGAACAAAACCAATAAGCAGGTCAAGAACTAAAAAATAGAGAAACGAGAGGCTCAATGCAAATTACAAAAGATTCCCACACTATGAGAAGCATGCTGCTCCAGAGGATGATCAGTGAGCCACCGGAGGAGAGTAAATTACTTGGTTTCACTTTTAAGGACTTTTGCTAGATGTGTCTCATTTAAAGAAGCTGTAAAAACCTCAAACATGATCCCAGTACATTGTTAAGTTGAAATTGGGAGTATACTACATGGTTTGAAGTGTTTTTGCTAGATGAGTTTATCTTAAGATGCTGCAAAATGTTAGGTTTTGTGGAGCGTGACTTTATAGGGTAAGTTTATAATTTCCATCTTGCATATTTTGTAGTCTTAATTAGGAGAATATAATATTTCTTTTTTGTAAGTCTTATTGAAAATTGTAACAAAGAGTCAACCGTCTTTTTTTCGTTATTTTGCCTTGGAACATATTAAATCTGCTTTGAACACATGGAAGTATTGAAAGAAAACCACGTGAAACTCTGTATATTTGTGTGTGTTTAATGTGTAGTTTATTTTCCCATTCATTTTCTGTGCTTTTATTCTCTAACACGAAACCCTATGATATGGTCTAATTACATTGTCAAGTTGGAATGACACGAAGTGAGAGAGTATGTGAGAGAGAGAGAGAGAGAGTACACGTTGCTGAGGAGGGTGCCAGTAGGAAAGATCTGCTGTTGGTGGTAGTAGTGGAGGAGGCGGTGCCCATGGTGGCGGGGGCGGAGATGGCGAATGAACTATATGCTTGGGCCACACTTGTATTAAAGGCTGATCAACAGTTGGATGTCCCCACACGTGCAAAGGCCTGAAAGGGTGTAGAGCTGGAGGAGGAGGAGGAGGAGGAGGAGGGAAGCCAATAGTAGGAGGTGGAGGTGGAAGCCATGGGGTCATGTCTCTCTTGCAACCCACTCCAGAGCCACCGTACATTTGCCGCCTTTGGCTCCAGTTAGCTGCCTCTGCTTCCCTCGCCAGCAAATGCTTCCGATGAGATCTATATTTCTGCCATACATTAACAATTCACAATTTTATTAATCATTCAAAAGCCTCATCCTCATTTTCTCTCTTTCTTAAATTCTTTTTAGGATAAAGATCATCTAATGTATTTATGCATGGAAAAGGTTAGATGTATTCATATAGCTGTTCAGAAAAATGAGAGAGAATTATAAAGAAATAAATTTATGGAGGCCAACTGAAGAAACAATTTGAAGGCTTTTCACTGTTCTTGTTCTTGATTTCCACTTTTCAATCAAAATCTGTGGGCACTAATTCAATGAATGCAAATGCTAAATAGATGAAAAGAGTAAGAAATACACAATAAAAGGTCAAAAACTAAGGTAAGATCAATGAAAAATGAAAGTACTTGAAGATGGCTAGCAATGTTATGGCGGGTGAGGCAGTCAATTCCCATTATCTCTAAAATCCTTGAAGGCACTGCCTTATCCACACCTAGCTGCTCCACTGCTTGAACAAATCGCCGGTGTAGTTCCGGCGTCCAATCCACCTACGTGCAACCCATCATAACATATTAACACAAATTTACATGTCTTGACAGACAATTCGTGCAATTCGGTCAGATGCAAATACTTCGTGTTTTTATGGTGTGTACTTGATTTATTTTTCTGCTGATTGCTTTCATCATCATCTTTATTGTGTCATGGAATTTGTGCAATAGGAAAAGGTGTGTTTTCCCAATAAGATATACTGATTATTCTCATGATTCCTTTCCACCAATTGAATCTTACGGCAAAAATTGAACCGACAAAATTGAATTTCATTTAAGGGTGGTGCAATGAGAAAAAAAATGGTGGTGCAAAAATCACAGCCCCTTTCGATATTTACCTTCACTTTCCGCTTCCCTTGGGAGGCTTTTACCTGAGCTGACCCGAGCTTCCGGCCTCTATTGGCATCGGACGACACTGAATTGGCAGTCACAACCGACTCCTCTCTTCTGCTCTCTCCCTTGCTTTGAATTTTACAACCTTCTTCATCTGTCTTCTCTTCTTTTTCTTTTCTCTCGATTGTGGAAGACGAAGAAGAATTGAGGTCGGATCCCGAAGTTGAGAACTCTGCGAAGATTTCCGGGTCCACCTCCAAATCCGGCAAGACATCTCCATCGTTGATTTCGATGAAGAGATCGTCGAAACTTATGTCGTCGAGTAAACTTCCATCGGAGAATTCATCGAGCCCAACGGAAAAAGGTGGCAACCCTTCATCTTTCTCATGAATTTCATCTTCTGGACTTGTGAGAGAGGATACTGAAAGCATCCCACCATGCAATGACACTGGATTACTCTAATAGACGAAATCTACGTGGCACATGAACGATTTATTGCAGATTAGAAGGATGGACTTTGAGATTTTGGAGAGTTTGGATTTCTTGGTTTTCAAAACTTTGCGAGTCTAAAGATGAGGGAGTTTGAGGAGAGAGAACGGTTCTCAGCCACAATTCCTGTTAGATTTCTGAGATTCTCTTCATGGGTTTGTCTTGGCTCGCCTAAATATTTTTATATATTTGGGTCCCGTGGATGGTTTTTATTTTTATTTTCGAAGATTTGTTTAAATTGGAAGGAACTCGTGAGCCTACTTTTCCCAGAGAGAGGGTAGGAGACTCCAAAATACGTCAGACTGGCGATTTTGTACCGCTATGTCTGTCGACTTCGAGGCAGAAATATTAATGGAAGATACGTCCTCTCTCTCTCTCCATGCAGATTTACTTTCGTTAAGTGGTCAACAACGGCTAAACATTTCAAAGATCAGACGACTTTCCTGCACTTCAGTTCTCAAGATTGAGAGTTAGATTTTATTTGGGGATATTTAGAGATTGATCATCTTCATATGTTAACATGTAATTCCAGTGAAAATTGAGTGTGCATACAATTGCTTACAGTTTTACTTTATCATAGGTGTTGTGGAGTCTTACGTATCAAATATGGACTGTCGATCTCATCTCCTGCGGGTCAAATTTCATGTTGAGCTCAGTGTGATTCACAGGGGCAGTGTCCACTGCACAGAGTCGGAGGGCAATTATGTAATTTTCACTTTGAACATTTTTAGTCTAATTGTGTCCACCCATCATCAATTGGATTTACATCATCTGGTTCAGTGTCCAAATCACGATACCCATGTTATAAAAAAGACCCTCGTATTTTGATAAAATGAGATGTTTAATCACACATTGGAGTACATGTTATTACTTTGCACACGTAGGCATAGGCAGGACCAACCTTGAAATTTCTAGGGCCCTAGGCCCTAAGAAAAGTGCATGGTGGGGGCCTTAGGCCATTGGTCAAATTGGGAGGCTTAGGCAGCCGCCGATTTGACCTTAAGCTAGGGCCGGTCCTGGATATCGAGTTACTTAATGAGATGATGATGGATCTATTGAAATGTTCTTTCTTTCGATATATTGTTTATATAAAATCATCATAATTAGATTGATCAATCATGTTTTTAGATATCGTAAAGTTTAGTGATTAAAGAAATAATTTACAACGATAAAAATTTGAAAGCTTTAAAGTTATGATTTAATTAATTTAATTATGATTATTTTTTGTGGACAACATATTAAATAAAAGATCATACTAACCATCTATCACCACCTCATTTAGTGAGCTCTAAACCTAAATATGAATACTGTACTTTAGTGAATATTTCATTTTAATAAATGGAAAAGTGTTCACTTTAGTGATGAAATTATATAAATGATTGTGCATGGACCTTTTATTGTAAAGAATTCTCCGAATGCAATGAACCTTTGAGTTATTTAGACTAAACAGGAAGTCCTCATTTGAATACAATAAACTTGTCCTTCGGCCCAACGTATCAACAAAAGCAAGGCATCATTAAAAAAAAAAAAAAGCATAATCATTTGTATTTTTTGGGCTCTTTTGGATCATTAATGTAACAATTCATAAAAAAAGAAAAGAAAAGAAAAAGCAAGCCATCATGCCATTGTTTTTCTTGCAAGGGTCCATCAGATAAAATGGATATGAGTGGCTTGAATATCTAGGCTACAAAAAATTATTTTAATTAGATTAATCAATTGATATTTTTAAGTTCTCTAGAATTTGATCAATTTAAATTATTTTTAATCTTTAAATTTTTCAGTTTTTAAAAATATGACTTCATTAATTTAATCAAGATCATTTTAATGGACTACATATTTAATGAGATTGCTTTTCTGATGTATTCATCACTATTCTATTTAGTGGGCTTTTATCTATACCTAGATGCTTAACCTCGTGTACTTGTGTATTATTGATCATTTCACTGAAAGTAAAATCCATAGTTTGGCTGCCATCCTTCCAGTAGGTTCAAAGTACTTCAAACAAAGACATGTGATTTAACAATAAATAAATAAACAATGACATCAATTAGAAAATCGTAATAATCCTTTAAGTGGCAGATAAATGAGCAGTTAAGACAAAATTGGCCGATGCCATGCTTGATGAATATTGATTTTAGTCAACGAGAGATTCACACTTTGCATTATGTTGACTCGTGCATAAATTTGAAGATTCAATTCACCGATTTCATTCAATCAGATCTTCATCAAGTCATTGTCGAGATTCGATGTCCATATCATGGACCATTTCCCTAAAAACGGTTGGGATTGGGTTTCCAGTCCAAAATACTAGCTTGATAGGTAGAGATATCTAGTCCCATATAAGCCTTATATTTTCTTTCTCTCACCGATGTGGGACTCGTTCGACAATCTCTCCCTCGAAAGAGGTTCTTCGACGGATAGAACGTCGCCAATTATCCCATTCGGCTAGGGGATCTCTAAGTCCACATGCAGTAGTTTGAGGAACCTAACTTTAATACCACTGTTGGGACTGGGTATCCAGGCTAGCCCTTAAGTGGAGTGACTAATATCTTTTATAAGTCTCTAAATCTCCCCCTTCACAACCAATGTAGGACCCATTAGCTACTCCAACAATCCCCCCTCGAACGAGACTATCTGGTGGATAGAATTTCGTCGGCCATCCCGTCTACTTCCCTTGAGTCCACATGCTGTGGTTTAGGGAACCTAGCTCTGATACCACTGTTGAAACTGGACTTCCAACTCAAAATATTGGCCTGATAGATGAGGATATCGACCTTCATATAAATTTTTACATTTTTCTTCCTCTCACCGATGTAACACTCGACCCCAACAATAACAACCATGTCTATGGCAAGTATTCATTATGTTTATATCAATGGTCTATTTAAATTTACATTACAGAATCCTATTTAACCAATTATGGAAAACATAATATGTCACTCTTACAATTCATTTATTTTATTCTCTAAGATAATATTCTATGAAGCTTGCCATCTCATATCCAGTGTATCTAGCTCACGCTTCTCCAAGTACAAGTGGCAATAAGTGAGGTAAAGTTGAATTGGTTATAGGTATTTTACAAATATTTTTCTCACACGATTCTACTTAAATCTAAATTCTTTCGAATATTGAACCAGCTAATGTAACTTTAATTTTAGTCTACTCAATTCTACCTGATCTACTCTTACCCAATTCTTTTATAAAATCAAAATAAATAAATAATAATTTCAAATAGAAAATGAAAGTTATTGTAATTCTATGAAAAATAGTCGGAAGGAGTTGAGTATGAATCGAACTCAAAATTTTGACTTTTCTTCTTTAAAATCATCACTTTTCACTATTATTGTTATAGTACCACAATGGTAATTTGATTTTTCTTCTTTTATAGTGTTCAAAATTTATTTTTAATTTTAAAAATTTATCATGCTTTTATGATGTTAATTTATATTAAATTTTAATACATTGACTCAATAGTTGAGCGTAATTAGACCGAATTATTATAAAAACAGTTCAAAAATTCAATCTTTATGATCTTACAAAAATTCAACCATTTCTCATAAGAAGAAAGTAATTTAAAAAAAAAAATTATGATGAAGAATATCAAGACTTACAGTTACAACTCTATTCGAGTACACGATATTAGATAAAACTCCATTACCTTAATACAAAAATTAATTAATTAGTCGTTTTCACATGTTCGCTAAGGGGCTGAAAAGCCAAAGCTAACCAACTGTACGTACCATCCTCAACTCAGAATAACTTAGATTTTACATTTTAGTACTCGGTACGAGTGAGGAGTGAGGACCACGATGTAGTGATTAAGACGGTTTATCGAAAAGAATTTTAGAAAATTAATATTCGAGTAACGTAAGTAAGTAGATAGTGCAGGATTCGAATATTTTAAAATTTTATTATATCGGCCGATATGATTTGTATCAGTTGATATCGGTGGATATATCGATATTAAAACAGCATCATATCGGCCGATATCACAATATCAATGATTTTTGTTATATATATATATATATATAAAGAGAGAATTTTATCGGCCGTGATTTTTTTCAATAGGACAAATTGAAGATTTAACATGTCATAACTCATACTTTTTTTAACCATAAATGATTTAAATTCTTAAAATTAATATAATTTCAATTCACTTAATGAGATCAACTTAACCAATACATGAGTCGATCTCATCAATCTAGTTAACTTGTATATTTTAAAAGAAACATAAGTGAGTACTTGCTTCTGGAATAGATTTGAGATATTTTTTAGATAATATGAGTATTCACATTAGATATATAATTAATTCTATGAATATATATAAAATTTTCAATTCGTACACATTAGTTAAGTTTATGTTGAGAATAAGGTAGGCTTCTTGATCAGATCATTCTTTCAGATTTGAATTTTGATGAACTATTTTTGTAACATGAGTATTCTCATTATATATTGAAAGTGAGATTAATTCTATAATTATGTATAAATTTCTTAATCTAAATACACTAATAAATTAATGAAGAGAAATTTTGCGAAGAATATTTGAAAAGAATCAAACGTAAATCAAACATAAAACCTCTCTTTCTAAAAGACTGACCATTAGGTTAACGCGTTGATTGAAATGCAGAGTGGGATGGAACATGGGAAGACGGTGAGAGAAAGGCTGTAAGTGAAAAAGCAGATACGAAATCATTCAGCCTTTCTTCATCTTTGCATAGTGTGTACTTGGGGCAGCCGTAAACTCATTGTCGAATATGGCAACCATCTAAATCACCACGGTCTTCTTCTTCTTCTTCTCGGCATTTATGATTTATTTGTCAAACAGATTAAATTCATGTTTATTTGGTTTGGATAAGAATACTTGACTACTTGACTAAATGAGGTGATGTTTAAGCCAATCTAATATACACATATTTTAGTGAACTTTCGTCCGTCCGTACGTATTTTACTTGACTTTCAGAAATCGATTCACTTTTCAGTGAATTAGTTAAGTGGATCGGTGCACAGACCGGATCATTTGGAAATAGAAATTTGAAGAAAGTGATCCGATCAGTATAGCTGTTCGGTAAACCGATTTACTGAAAAATGAACTGATTTTTGAAAGTCTACTAAAACCTATACAGACATATGGAGGCTTAGTGGAAAATTTGGAAAATCCGTGTCTTTTAAAATAGTTTTCTCAGGGCAACCAATGTTTTCACATTAAAGTTTTGGTGGTTCTAGGATGTCATACATTGGTGTTTTTTTTTTTTTTTTTCTAAAAAATTTGTTTTTAACTTTATGATTTTTGGACTAATCAACAACATACATAAGTGTCTCAAACATGTGAAAGTTATTAAAAGTTTTACAGAATTTCTTTTAGTGGATATAGATATAGTTAATAGAATTGGAAAGAAGTGAGCAAAATGAATGAAGATAAGTTAATAAAATTTTATGTAACATGGGGAGATAGTTCTATAAAATAATTATGAAACCCACAATTCTTTATGGATTGTTGGACAATAGAAACCAAAAAGATAAATAGATAAAATTAGAATAGATTAACTTTAAAGGATAGAATTAAAAATTACTATAATAGGCGTTGGGAAGATGAAGCCTTCATATGTAAATTAATATGGGAAAAATAAAAAATCGCATCATGATAAGAAATATAAAATCAAACTAAAATAATAAATCACGAAATTATAATACAAAATTTTACGTGAAAAACTCTTCAATACATAAGGAAAAACCATATGTCAAATTCGAGAGAGTATCTACTAAATTAAAAGAGAGTAGAAAATTGGGTAACAATCATCCCACGTGCATTTTGTGCAACGAGACACAATATTTAGGATATTGCTCATTTTACCCTTTCACTATCGCACTAAAGCATTTAAAAAAAAATTGTAATCCGGTCAGTAATCCGATTTGTTGTTCTGTGTGAAAAAACAGTCGTAGTTAGATAAATTTCAGTGAGCCGGTCAGTGATCCGGTGAGTCAGTCAGTGAGCCGATTTATACCATAGTGGAAGGGTCAATGATCCGAGAGCCGATTCGAAGGGCAAAATGGATAATACAGTAAAACTCGTGTTGGGTTACACAAAATACCCGTGTGAGGATCGCTACCCTAGAAGATTTTGTTTGAAGTTGTGTCCAAACTCTATGAGAAACAATGAAGTTAAAAAAATACATGGTGGGAGTAGCTATCATAAGATCTACACTGAGGCGATAGTGAAGAAATACTATCAAGGGATGCCTTCTTGAATAATTGGATGGCGCACTGGAGAAAAAATAAAATTAAAACTTAAGAAATGGAACAAGAAAATTAACTAGAAAATCAAATAAAAACAGTCACCACAAAGGAGAGATTCAAAGCTTTAAGTTTCAATTAGTTGAACTTCTGATTGTGTACAACAATGGTCATCCATGTCTCCAATTTATAGAGGTCCATAGTTACAAAAATGAAATATTTCAAAAAAGTACAGTTTATTATCATTATCTGATGCCCGATTACAAAAATAACCATAAATAACCATAACTTCATCTATATATATATTAGAATTGCACAAATTTTTGTTTGTTAGAAAGATAATTGAATAATCTTTTCAATAAATCTAATTTTATAAAAATTCAATATCATTTGGTACCTCAAACTTGATTACAAAATTAGATCATGTTTTCGATCAAAGATTTTATTTTAAATCCAAAGTTTTCACAATGGAAGATGTGGTCCATAAGCTACATGCGCTCACTTACTTTCTTGTTTGGAAGATTTCATGCAATGTCATCGTTCATGTGGCATCCACGTGTCTAATGAGGTGCCAAATGATGTGGAAATTCGTTGCCATATAAACAATGGGTCCCATTTGATGGTCTTTGGGAGCCCAAAACACTATTTGATAGTCTAAGGTCCATATCTTCTTCATTCGGATTCGGAATTGCATGAAACTCGATGCATTAAAAAGCTTGTGAGTCCCTTTTTTACTTCCTAACTATTCTTTTATGCATTTGAAATGAAAATTCAACAAATAAATTTCTCATGAGCCCCATCCTCCTCTAAGTCTCCTCATCAATCCCATTGAGCTTTCGATGCTTGCATCACCATCATATAATTTTATGGAGATACCTTACTTAGTTGACAATGATACGGGTTAAGTGGCATTCGACTTTGGAAATTGATTCATTTGTTTTTGAATCTT
Organism: Chimonanthus praecox; assembly: GCA_022113865.1. Classification (NCBI taxonomy): domain Eukaryota; kingdom Viridiplantae; phylum Streptophyta; class Magnoliopsida; order Laurales; family Calycanthaceae; genus Chimonanthus; species Chimonanthus praecox. The sequence goes on along the minus strand of JAINRJ010000096.1, from coordinate 230,371 downwards.
CAATTCAAATTTATTTCTTAAATAAATTTGATTATTTATTTTGATGACTCATTATTAGGATGTGAAACATTGTTTCTACAAAAGATGTAAAACTCATTTGATCATGCCCTAAAATAATCCATAAATTCAAGAGACCTAAAAATAAATTTGACCTCGCTCAGTCCACCCAAAAATGTACGAATATTAAATTTCCATGATCATCAAATTTAGATACAAATTCAGTCATTGTTCATTCTTGATGGGTCACTAAATTAATGGTTTGGATTGTTAATAATGAGCGTGAGCTTTGATAATTGACAAATAAAATTTAAAAAACAATCTCAAATGAATAAGATAAGCCTTTTGTTAGTACTCGTGGATGTATATCTCTTTCTCCCTCACACATCACTGAAGTATAACTAAGAAAAATCTCTTTCAACATCTTTTTCCATTACTCACTTTCAAGTGAATGCGCATATTGAATATTTTAAAAGTTTTTTATAAAAATAAATAAATTTTACAATTGAGATAGTTAAATAATAGCCTCTTTACTTATGGTTCATTAGTTTTTTATAATTGAGGTATTCAGGGGTTCTTAGAGCATCTAAATAGTCTTTGGGATACACACAGAGTAGAACAACGGGAAGTGATCTTTTCGAGAAAAATAAAAATCAAACTCAGGACTCTAATTTTCTGAAGTAGATTCCTGTCTAACACATCAACTCCTTAAGGTTTATACAAGCCACCGTTTAAAACGCAAAATGAGTAAGGAAAGTCACTCACTTTGTATGAATTTTAAGTTAAGTGAATTAATAATTTTTCTTTTCAATTTTTCCTAAAAATGCAGCAGAGTTTAATGACTTGAATTAAATTTGGAATCATAACTTTGGGCCAGGGAGAGTAGACTCAAGCAGAAAGCAGAGCCATTTTCCCGTTAAGGACAGAGTTGTCTCTTGTGGATGTCCTAGAAGACAGGACAGAGAAGTCATTATCTTTTCATACATTGTGGTCCTGAATTGGCAATAATTGGTGGTGAATGTGTGTGAAATTGGAGTTTCAATTCAAAGCTGTCATTAGACAAAATTAAAAAAAAAATAAAAAAATAAAAATGCAAAAGACCAAAATGCCATTGGGTCGTGGTCCCCTCCAAAACAATCCAAACCCAAATAATACTCCACACCCCCCAATAATGTAGGAGTTGCATGGAACCTATTTTCCCATCTCTACCACTCAAATTTAGGCATATTTGCTAGTTTAGTAATTGATTATTTGATTTAGATCTATTAGGTTTTTAATTATCAGTGTAGACATAAAATAATACAAAAATATATTATATCTATTTCATTGAATTGAATGGTATACTATATATTTAAAATCTATAGGTTATTTATGTAGAAATATAAATTATAAAAAGTATGATATTAAAATATAGTTTTAATTAAATTTATATATAGATATGGAAATCTATATAACAGTGAACTAAAAAATTAGAAATGTACACAAGTTTTCAATCAATTTACTTCATGAGATATGCGCCCACAACTGGCTTGAGAAATCCTAAAATTGTGATTCTTGGAGATCTCAATTTACTTCATGTGGCTTGAGAAATCCTAAAATTGTGATTCTTGGAGATGCCATCCATTGCCTTCAATTCCATTCCAAATTCCTTGATGCACTAAAATGTTATTTTCCAAGTTTGGAGAGAATTTCTTACAATATATTTTTAGGGATAATTTAGTGATATGGTGATGACATGAATATTAAATTTGTCCAAACTTGAAGAGGATTCCTCATCGCAAATGGACCTCTTAAAGTGATTTGGTCAATGATTCGACGAGTCGGTTTGAAGGGTAAAATAGATAATACAGTAAAATCCGTGTTTTGAGGCATGCGTGGCTTAAGAATAAGAAAATTCTGATGAATTTTGCTAAATTCTTTTATACCCTTCATCTTGAAGCAAATATCTAAAGATAAATATAGAGTATTTAGGCTCTCTCTCTTTGATAAAGGTGAATAAATTATCGAGGATCATGACCTACTTTGTGAGCTCTCAAGGAGATCATAACCATTTCATACTTATATAATAAAATATTGTAGAGACCTTGTAGATATTCTTACATATAGAATTGAACCCATAATTTTTTGTACCATATATTTTTGTAAATCTTACAAAAAAAAATGACAGCAATTTGTATGGGTGTCACAAGCTTGATGCTCACAGGTGAGCACAAAAGGAGAATGGCTGCCAAGAAACAATAAATATGTGATCCACACCGAGCAAGCTTCGTCACTTTCATAACTTGCAGTCCAGTGGATGAGAGGAGGAAAAAGATGGGGAAAAAAATCGTAAAACTTTACAGAGGGAATTCTTGACCTGATCAGATGATTGAACGTCAGTACCTTACATCAAATGGTAATGTAAAGTTCAAGTCGAAATCAGGTTGGATCAAGCAGTTTAATAAATTAAATGATTCTTGTCGAGATGCTACAAGATGGGCTCAAATTTTGTTGGAACTCAATGCTGACCCGACACAATATGTACCAAGTATGGCACAAACTTAACAAATGGGATAGGTATAGATGGAGGAGGTTGGTGCTATAATGGGATGGTTGACGACGACGTTCTATACTGGTTTTTCACTGCCGAACCACATAACTTTGGTGTCTTGTGCTTTGATTTATTTAGTTGATAATTGTTATTTATTTGCCCATTTATATTCACACAGAAAGGGAAAATATAGTGGTTTTTCCCAACAATGGTATCAGAGTCAAGTTCCCAATAAAGACTTGGTCACTCCACCTATCATGTTTAATTGTTTGGTCTGAAAGCCAAGTACCAACCTGAATCCTATAAGAAGAAGAACCATTATTCGTGGAAGGGACCAATCAGATAGTACAACTTGGACGAAACTAGAGTAGGAAAGAGGTGAAAATTACTGTTTGATTGTCTCCTAAATCTTGATGGCAACCCTATTATTTCCAGGGGTGCAACACAAGGTTTATTGGGAGAAAAATGGATTCAGACAAATGAGGTGAAGATGTTGTCATATTCCATTTTTGTTGCATTGCTACAGTACAGTTGGCCAGTCAGTAAGGCTTGTCCACAATAGGGGTGACGACAGAACCTTCAGCATCACTGTTGGTGGATTATCAATGTCTGCAACCATCAACATTTCACTTTGTTGAATCAAATGGCAAGAGAGGTAAATAACCATCTGTTGGATGTGATTTTCACGGCTCCATCAGTGTCCCTAGAAACCATAGTTTCCCAATACCTGTGGTGCCCTTAGGCTTCCATATCAAATCAGTGTTTGGAACTTTGATGGAACAATTTGGAAGGAAAGGAAGAAATGGGTCCCACCCATTAGAAACTGATTATTTTCTAATTTTAATTAAAAAAATATTAAGCTTTCGAATCTAATATATGTTACTATCTTGAAGATCCTCATGAAAGCTACTTAACAGGGCTTAAGGATCAATAATCAGATGTATGGATCAAAAGATATGAAATGATAAAACATGATGGACATGAACTATTCAAAGTCCAACGGAGCCCACTTTAGGTAATAAAAGTTAGTTACAATTTGAAAGATTTATTAATAAGCCCGTTAACAAACGTGATGTATTTGGAAGCTGAGGTCCATAAAAAAAGGATATGGCTTTAAAACCCATATCATTATCCGCTAATTGCGCTTCGTGATCAAATGGGGCTTGCTCTTATGATATGAAGGGCCCACAATATATCCCATCTGCAAGATCATTGAGTCATCTTTTAAATAGAAAAAGAGAATTAAAAATAAGAGTTCAGTTGAAGAAGATAGGGCAAAAACATGAAACCATGTATAAGGGCCTTGAATTTGAACCCTACAGGGTCGAGGTGGCCTAAACAAGCCCAAACCATGCTCGCTTACACACTGCAAGCCCTGATTTGAACCTTTAACGAATTAAGAAGGCTAATATGGGCCCTCCCATGTGGTTAGCCTATTTAAAGCCTATAAAAGTGAGTGGTTTGTCAAAGACCCAACCCAATAAGGTAGGTTGATCTTGGATCGATCCAAATGCTTAAAATAGGCCCAAATCAGGACCAACCGGACACGAGCCGGCCCTAATTTCGACCCCAATGAAATCAGGAGGCCAAGATACTGGCCGTTTAGAGCAAACAAAGGTGCAAGTTTGGTCTTGACCTGACACAATGAAATTGGGTTGGGTTGAGTCAAAACTTATCCAAGAGGTAATAAATGGCCCAAATCAGGCCCACTCGACGTGGTAGCCTGGACCAGAATACCTTGAAAAGGGGGCCCTTTCCAACTGTGTAACCCACTTTTCAAATTTCACTAATAAAGGTCTGAAATGCTAAAGTTTCATGTGGGCTTTGCAAAAAACTTAATACAAACCCAAATTCAATCCGGGGTTGTGTTCCATAGGATGGGTATAACCATTTACAGGTAAATTCAACTTCAATCCAAAGCCATGGTCTTTGGAATAACAGACTAATCTTTTGGACTGGAAGCTCAAGTCCTACTAAGGTTGTATCATCAAGATCTATTGGAATCACTTCCAAACAAATCAAATCTAAGGCACATTAAAACAGATTTACATGTATAGTAAATCTATAGCATCTATTAGATCAATATCGTTCAATTATGAAGTTACCAAGACCCGATAGAAACATGCCCAACAGTAGAAGTCTAGAAGACCTACTGAATCACATCCAATAATCAATGAGGTCACTAAGACCTGATGAAGTCATGAAACCCTTCCAAGAGTGTATCTAGTCTAGAAGACCCATTAAAACACATCTAGTGACTGATGATATCCTGAAAAGTTTAGCTAAATGCAACCAATGGTGGATCAAAGTGTAGAAGATTCGCTACATCCTACTAGATTTTTTTTTTAGGTCCGCACGTGTCCAAGCGTTGCATCCGACTAGTCCTCCGAGGTGTATAAAAACCTCCTTATCCGCACACAATGGGTAAATCGATAGGACCTTATTCTATACATATTTCCATGGGAAGTGACCCTTCATTGGAACTCTCATGATTTAACCCAAGACCTCCCACTGGAGATCTTGCTTCCAAACCAATTAGGATAACGCCTTGGGGATTTATTATTATTATTATTATTATTATTACTAGATTATCATGAGGACTGTCCTACTGTCAAAAATAGAATCTATTGAATAATTTTAGCCCTTGATTTTTTAAAAATAAAAATAAACAACTGAACTATATATCATGTTTAATCCAACAGTAAAAATTATTAAATGAAAATTATAAAAAATTGAATTTAAGTTTTAAAAAGAAAAAAGACCCATTGATCCGGGCCAAAAAAAAGACTCGGCATTTTGCATATTCTCCCTAATTGAAGATGTGGACACCAACTTAAGATGGAATTAGGGATTCAAAATTCGGTATCAGTCGATATTTTTCTCTCTTCTTTCTTTTTTTAACAAAAATCGGCCAATATTGTGATATCGGTCAAGATATCGGCATATCGGCCGATATGAATCATATCAGTCGATATTTGGACCCCTGGATGGAACTAGCAATGCTCAGACCGTGCTTAGCACAAGCCCGATTATTAAGTGAAAAGTCCAAGACCGGCCCAAGTCTGGCTACCCAAGTGAAATAACTGAACTCAACTCGATAAAAGCCCAATCAACCCGATTAAAGCCCAAATTCAGCCTGGATAAAAGTCGGGCTTCTTTTCTTTCCTGTTTCTTGGAAATATCCTTTAGAATAATTCCACACAGCCGACCGACCATGTGAAGCAGAAGGAAATAAGGAGAAACCATGATATTGACCTTGCTTGGTCAAGAACAGCGAATCATCTTCTTCCCCCTGCTGACGATTAGGGAAACAACCTTCTAGTTCCACCGTTTTGCAAATTGACAATTTCACCCCCAACTTTTCCCTAAATATAGCCAGTCTGAGACTAACAACCAAGAGGTCTTTCTTGCCATTCTCAATGGTAGTTTAGTCAACTCCTAAAAACCCACGCAACCGCGTTTTGTTTCTTTATTTTGGGCCTTGGTAGGGTAGGCAAGCAAGCAAGTTTCAGGCGACTTCCACATCAATAATTATCTATATATATTATTGACTACATTGGAAGTTTAGAACACGGTTGATAGTCTCAGATCTTCTTCCCACATTGCTCAAGCAAGAAGAAATTAAAAGAAATTAAAAACCCATCTTCTTTTTCCTTCGGATTCAGTGCGTAGAGAGCGAAGATGTGTTGTGAAGATTGCAGACCTTTGGGTTTCTTGATTGGATTACCCTTTGCTCTTCTTGCTTTGATTTTCTCCCTTCTGGGTGCTGTTATATGGATCATTGGGTGAGTTTCTTTCTTTCTTACAGTAGAACATGATTGATTTCCATTTATTCAGAAAGATTTTCAACGCTGATTTATCAACCAGCATCGATTTTGAAATGGGTTGTAAATGTCTGTGTGAACAGAAGTCAAGTCTTCATTGTCTTACTGTATTGTTGTGATTTTGGATTGCAGGACGGTGCTGAGTTGCCTATGCCCATGCTGCATCTGTTTTGCCGCACTGGCGAATTTCGCAGTCGGACTTATAAAGCTTCCTATCAGAATTATGAGATGGTTCATTAGACAGTTCCCTTGTTGAAGTTGTCTCTCTTTGTTTCTTTCTCTCTCTTTCTTTCTTTCTTTTATAGTTAATCAGTGTGAAGATTGATTCATTTCAGATTGTCATTGGACCATTTACTTGGGACTGATTGGCACAGTCTCTGTACTTGTTGGGTTTAATTAGAGTTGGGGGATTTAATGAAATATACTCTCTTTTCATGTATGATGGTTTTCTTGTTCTGTACTCTCTCTTTATTTATATAGTTTTCGTGTCCACTGCATCCGAGTATTATTGGGGCTGCGAACAAGTTTCCTGAAATCATCTAAATGGACAGAGTGGCTAGTCCCAATAGTGACCATTGGATTTACCTTGGATAATATTAGTACCGTCCGATCCATGACGGCAGTGCTGGCTCTGAGAATCCTTAAAATTTGAGAAGCCCTAAACAAAATTGATAAGAGGGGCCCTACTGCAGAGGCTCTAAAATCTCAAAGGGTCTACTGTAAGATTATTTTTTAGATTTATTATAAGGGGCCTACTTTTTAGATTTATTATAAGGGGCCTACTGTAAGATTATTTTTTAAATCTATTATAGGGGGCTTCAGGCGGCAGCGGCTTCTGCTGCCTAATGCGAGGGCTGGCACTTCATGACGGTAAGTATCAACTCATTTGTGTCATATCAACTGATTTTTAAACCTTTCTCCAAAATGTCTAATTACACTGCTGGAAGGGGCCGCAGATGATCGGACACTATGGGGAAATGTTATCAAATCCGGCCTGGCCTTCTGTTGACCCGCGGGTCAACCGTGACCCGGCTGAAATACGTGTTGAGTCATTCAGAAATCCGTCAGCGTTAAAAACCTTTAAAAACCCGGTGTCACCCGTGGTTCAACCCGGTTTCAATAATTAAACCGTGACCCGACAAATCTTAAAACCCTTTAAGAAAAAAACTCCAAGTCTGCATTCTTGTTCTATTGCTTTTCTGAACTTCATACTGCAGATGGGTGGAAGAAAAAAAAATAGAGAGGGTGACTTCATTATGTAGATGGGCCGAAGAAAATAAAAAAAAAATTAGAGAGGGCGACTTCATTATGCAGATGGGTCGAAGAAAAGAAAAAAAAAAATAGAGGGGCGGCTGATTTGGTTTTAGAGAGAGGGGCGGCTAGGTTTTTGTTTATGAGAGGGGTGGGGAAGGAGCGTTTTTAAGTGTTGATGAGATTAGGGTTTTCAAGATCACACGTGAGTGCCATTTCAAAAAAAAAGAGCACACATTAGTTACTTAAAAGACCTCACATGAGCAATGTGTTTTTAAAAAATATTTTAAAGGGCTTAATATTTTCTCATAATTTCATTCATTCTATTATAAATATAAATAAATGGAATACATGAGAGGCAAAAAATGTGATATCCTGACCCATGAGCCAGAGGCCAGGCCCTAGATAGGCTGATCCAAAGGAAACTGGGCCTTGTCGGACGGGCCAGCAGAGTGGCCCGGTTGGATCCGACAGCCCAGCAATGGGTGGGAGTTGTGGAAAGTCCCACATCGGAAGTTGAGGAGTTTGAGAGGGGATTTATAAGTAGCCTTGCTTCCTCAAACCAGCAAGACAAGTTTTGGACCCGGACTTAGGCCGGGTCCGATCCAAAAACCGTGCGGGCTCGCGCTGTGGGCCCAAAGCGGACAATATCTTACTGGGCCCCAAGCCCTTTTTTATGGGTCGGGCTGTTACAAAAAATTCAACCAAATAAAATGTAGTTATCAAGATTAGTTAAATGGGAAAATTCAATTCATTTTAAAGGTTTTTTATTTTATGTAAATTTATAAATTAGGTGATTAAAATAAAAAAATATATTTATATTTCTATTTGTTATTTATTTATAATTTCATAATAATATTATGAGATTGTAATAGATTATATAATGTAGACTTGTGGTATTTGAGTTGGTTTATTTTTCAATTCAAACTCAACTTAAGACTCGTCGAACTCGTTATAAATGAATGAATATAATATTCTATCTGAGCATCTCCGATTTAAATACTTGATATAACAGTCTATCGAAGTGACCCATGCTAAATTTCAAAGCATGATATTTTTAAAAAACACAAAAACCAATTGACTTTCAATCTATTTGGCTATTATATATATTACTACATTTGGTGTGTCCTCTTTTTAATTGTTTTAAGGTGTTTCATAAAAAAATAATGTTGGATTAAAATTAGATATAATAAGCTACGAATAGATCAAAAGTTGAATTTAAAATTATATTTTTAGTCACTTGATTATTTGTAAAAGTCATATTTTTTTTTTAAATAATTTTTACTTAAAATTTTATTTCAACTTATCAATGAAACTAAAATTAATAAGTTAATATTATATTAATAGAATGAGTTTGACCGGATTTGACTATGGGTCAACCCATTTAAATCTTATTTAACCCATCTTCTCTCAAAGACGAGTCACACTACACGTCGGATTTTAAAATATTGGTACGAGGTCTATTAGAGCAAAGGCAACAATTAGGCCCAGCCCAGACTAAAGGAGCAGTTGAGCTGGCGTCAAGCTGTTAAACTATTATTTTATTACTATTATTTCATCACCAGTTTCGTCATCATCTAATCTCACTGTATAGATAGGAGAATATCCTAGTTTGAGTTCGTCTCAGGGGTGAAATTTGGGTTGAGTTTTAATCTAATTTGTATGATTTGACTTGAGAAATCAGTGGGTTTGAATTATATATTTGTATATTTTTGGGTCGGCTCGGGTTAGGAAAAAAAAAGAACCCACATGATATTCAAGTCGGATTAAGTTGAGAAATTTAATATCAATTCGACCCGACATAATTCAAGTGCAATAAGTTATAAAACAACATTTATGTTCATTCCAGTGGGGTTTGGATGAGTAATTCAAGACAGCATTTTAGATGGGAGTTTTTATATGAGTTGAGTTGGATTTATTAAAACTTGAGCTGACCCAAACCGAATTTCAGCCCTAATACTTTATTTAAAATAATTTCTCCTTTGTCAAATTTAACCCTCTATGGCAATGAAATTGTTGGTATCGGAGGAAGGGCGAAATTTTTAGAAAAAAAAACCCTCTTTAAAAGCGCACATTAAATAAATAAATAAATAAAGACCATCCAGCCACTCATAAAAGTGTATGATATCCATGATAATGATTCAGAATGAATTTAATCTGTTTAATTTGCTTGAAAAGCACTGAAAAATACTAAAATGTACTATCACTGAATCCATTATATTATTAAATTTTAAATCTAGAAAGAGAATCCACACCAGGCACTTATGAAATTGTTAGAATCAATTAGATTTATGTTTAAAATATTTTTAGATATTTTTCTTCAATCAGTGCCTTCTAAATAATGCATTTGTCAAGTTTAGAACTTTCCTCGTTTATTTTATTTTGTTCTCATATTTGTAATCTCCTGTTTCTATATAAATAAAATGGTGAGGTCAAGTGAATTTTGGGTGGAATAAGAATATCTTAGTAAGTCCCTTTTAGTTTAAGTTAGTTGTCCACACGTTAATGGGCCTAATTTTCAGGCAAGCTCCGGGCTTCATAGCTACTAACTCGTGTAGCTGGTTTTTGAGACAGAAAGAGCTGACCTTTTAGAGCTGTTTAAAAACAGTCAGGGGTATAATCTCGGTCGATTCTATGCATTTTGGTTGAGATATCTCGGGTTTTTGAGGATTGAAATAATGCGTATCGGCTAAAAAAAAAAGAAATTGGCCGATATGGTCGAAATCTCGACTGATTTCTATTTTTTTAAAAAAAATAAGAATATCGGTTGTGGGCCCTACTGATATCTCGACCGATATTTGTCTATAACGGACGAATATCGGCCGATACTTTTATTTTTTATTTTTTATTTTTTTATTTAAAAGAAAACAACCTTTTTAATTTTTTAAAAATGAATTTTTTCAAAAAAAAAGGCCACCGAGATTTTAAAGAAAAAATTGGAAGAGAGAGAAAAAAATGGGCAAGGCCGATTTTTCTACCCTTCAAAACAGCGATAACCATGATTCTTAGGGAAAAAAATAACAGTCCTAGATTTTAGTTGATTCTTGCAAGGCAAATTTTCAGATTTAATGGCTGACATTTGAGCCGGTTTTAGAACGTGAATGCAGCAGATTTTTTTATTTTTTATTTTTTCTTTCTATTTTTTAGTTAAATAAAAGCTATAAATTTATTTGAATTGAAATTTGAGCATTACTTGCATGTTTAAGTCCGCAAGGTGAGTCACTTATTTGAGTTTCTGTTGAATTTGATTTGAAATTGTGTTTGAATTCATTTTTAATCTATGTGTTTAATATTTTTATACGGGAATCTAATCTGTTCTTGTCTTGTATTTCAATAATTCGATTAATATTTAATTCCACGTTTAAATTGATTCATTAGAAGATTTTCAATTTTTAATCTGAATTTGAGCAGAATTAGAATTCATGCATATTTAAATTTTTAATTGTATTTAATTTAGTTAATTAAGTACATTCGAATTCTCAATTCCTAATTCAAATTGAATTCTTTGAACACCTAATTTATTCGATCAATTTGTTTCATCAAAATTAGAATGATCTCTTCTTTTCAGAGTGAGAGTAAGTTGGATATTCGAGATTTCATTTCGGAATCATTGATTTGGATTGGAGGATGTTGAGTCTAACATTCTTAATAGTTTAAGTGGGCTGCTAAACCCGGCCTTACTCGTTATCAATAACTATCGGTCACTGTGTAGTATTGTTATGAGAGAAGAAAAAAACAACTATATTTTCATGAATATAGCTTCAAAAGGCAACCAAGTCTGAGTCGACTCAACCCTGCCCCATACAACTAAAGTCTTGTTATGACTTGACTAAGTCCTATTATTTTGATATGTTTTCAGTTAGGACTCAGCTGAGTCGGAGTTAGACTAGGATAAAGGACTCAGTTTTGTCTCTCTCGAGTTGGAGACCGATTCTAATATCTAAAACCTCGACTCATGACATGAATTTGTATAACATTCACACGTGAGAGAAATTTTGAGAAAGAAAGGAGAAAACCTACGCATGTGAATAAAATGAACCACCACTCTACGTTAAGTGGAAAATATTGAATTTTTTTTAATTTATATCTCATAAGAACATAATTGTATGTAGAAAATAGATCAGTAACACACGGGGTTACATGTTAAGGTGTTAATATCGGCCGATAGGATATTTATCAGTTCCTTAAAAAAATATCGTTGATATTTACGAAATGTATCGACTTAAAATATCGGTAGATATCTTGAATGTTGGCCAAATTTTTAAAAAATAAAATAAAATAAAATAAAAATCGATTTTGGGTCCCACCAATATATCGGCCAATATTGTGTATTTTATTCCAGAAAAATATTTTTTAAAAAAAATCTATTTTTTGTTTTTATATTTTTTAATTCAGATATTTAGAAAAAAATAGCCAATATTTGAAAAAAAAGAAGAAAGAGGAGAGAGAATAAGTTCGACCGAGATATCAGCTGAGATATCGACCGATATATCAATAACAGTCTTATCCTTGGCGTTTTTTAAAACCCTGGTTGTACGGTATTATGATGCATACTAAAGTATGGAGCTCACCACATTGGATGGTGATAGGTGAATATACTTTCTTTCAATGTGTTGCCTAACAAAAAATCACTTTGATGAGGTTGATCAAGCTATATTTTTAAAGGTTATGAATTTCAATGATTAAAAAATATTTAAAATAATAAAATTTTGAAAGCTATAAAAATATGTCAATGTAATTTTTTATAGACAATATATGGAAAAAAAAAACCATTCTAACATCCCCTACTTGGTAGACTCTACATCTACGTGTGCACAATAATACTGCATGATCCAGTGCATGAGTAAAGATCTCCTATATATGTATATAATATGATGACTCTTCAAAAAAATATTATTCTAAATAAAAATTTATAAATCGTAACCTTCAAAAGGTCTAAAATTAGGCAGTCTTCATTTTTTGCAATATAAAAAATATCTAATTTTTATTTAAATAAGATACACAAATATCTAATTCTAATTCAAAATCCACCTAAATGGATGAATCTCAAGGGACTAACCTCTTAGTGCATGTGAGGGAGTGATCTATAAATTTCAACAAAGAGTGGAGTGATAAAATTAAAAAGCCAATTTTAAATAAGTGAAATAAGTAGCTATTTATAATGATAGTAAGTTTCGTTTTTAAAATTTTCAAAATATAATCACTAATTTCTTTTCTTGTAGGAAAATTGAGGTTGTTTCTCTGAAGACAATGCTTGCAGTTCAGTTTTGACAAGAAAATTGTTGTACCTTTAATGTTTGAAAATTGAAATCTTGATAGCAGTAGGTGGCACGTGTGTTGCACATATTAATACTCATGTCACAAAGTTAGCCCATGTCTATCCAACTTAAGACATATTAGGGGTCACATGTTTAATGTTATTAGGTGTGCCTAACCAAGTGACCAACTTAGTCTAACCTTAACGATAACCAAGTTTCAAGGAACAACATCTAAGGTCATAAGTTTAGTTGATGCTCATAAGTAGAAATAAAAAATGTTTAAATGTTGATTTGTTCGTTTTATAAGAATAGTAAATATCAGGGATCTGAATATCGGCCGATATGATACGGTTTTAAAATCTTATTGTATCGGCCGATATGCCAATATTAAAACCACATTATATCGGCCAATATCACAATATCGACCGATATCAGTGGTTTTTGTTAAAAAAAAAATAAGGAGAGAATTTTATCGGCCTAGATATTGGTTGTTATCTCGTATCGGCCGATGTCTCAGTCGATACCGGTTTTTCGACCCTTGGTAAATACTTTCTATAAAAGAAATAATATATTTTATTCAAAAGGTATTAATTAAAATATTAATCAAATTATTTATAACATTATCAAATGGTATAAAAGAGTATAACCTGAAGATAAACTTAACCTTTTTATTTCTATAATGAGAGAAAAGAAGTATGTAGATCTAGAAATAATTATCGAATTTTCTATCAAAATGGACCACCCTCATTTTAATAGAGTTCAATTATTTGATACAATATTTGATAAATAAGGTTAGAATAAGTACTGACCGTTTATTTAACTTTAAACCCCCACCATTAATGATTCTAAATTGATGATATGAATTGATAAATTACTTAGAATCAAATGTTGCCTAACTACTTAATGATTTGTAAAATTAATAAAAAATATTCCTCTAGTTAATCAAAATTACCAATTTATAAAAGTTTACCATTTAAAAATAAATTTAAATATTACATTTGTGAACTTATATGTTGCATTTGTTGTCAATTTTTTCTATAAAGTAGTGTAGACAAATGTTTTATACGTAACTCTATAAAAATAACATGAAAAGATATTATATCTATTTTATTGAATTAAATGGTATATTAAAATTAATTCATGCAATCTATAATTTATATTAAAATCATAAACTATAAAAAAATAAATACCAAAATATATCTTTGTCTAAATTTACGTGTATTTAAGTTATACTTTGAAAGTATGTGCAAATCTATAAATTAATATTGGACCAAAATAGGCTTCATTAAAAAAAAAACCGGCGACTCCATAGCTACTAAAAAAGTGTCTAAAATATTAAATATTCAAAAAATAATTTAAAATAATTAAAATTATGAGAGTTAAAACTTTAAAGAACGTAGTTTCTAATATTGGATGATTGATTTTTGTGGCTTTTCATATTTATATTAAGATGTGATATTTCAATAGTCTATCAGCAAAACTGAATCTCATTTAGAATAAATATTATTGAAATTTAAAATGGGAGCTCATTTAAACACCGCACTATTCAGTCAGCAGACACCGTTTTTCAGATTTTAAGTGAAAATTACCATTCTGTCCTTCCGCGTGGAATTGACACGAAGAAATCGATCGATTGAAGCACGAGCTGAAGAAATCGATCGATTGATCCCTTCTGCGTGGAAGCAAACGAGCGTAACAAATCGATCGCACGATATTGCGATCGATTCTGTTAATATATGCAAACGAGCGTAACAAATCGATCGCACGATGATGTGATCGATTCTGATAATGTATGCTACCGTAGTTATATTATTTAAATAATAAAATTTCCTTTAAAATTTTAAAGTTATTTTTTAAGCACTGTGTATTTCCAAAATATCTCAAATTAAATAACCGGACTAATTACGATAATCTGATAAAAATACTTTGAGACTGTAAGGTCTTTTGACACTCCTAAATATTTAAAATACAGTATTTTACAAATAATGGTATCCCTAGGGTGTGCAGAAAACACATTTATGAGTGTCAAAAGACCTTAAAGTCTTAAAGTATTTTTATCAGGTTATTGTAATTAGTCCGGATATTGAATTTGAGAAATTTTTAAAATACAGAGTGCTTAAAAAATAATGTTAAAGTTTTAAAGAAAAGATAAAACTTTAATGGTATTTTTTAAGCACTGTGTATTTTCAAAATTTCTCAATTAAATATCCAGACTAATTACAATAACCTGATAAAAATACTTTAACACTTTAAGATCTTTTGATACTCCCAAATGTGTTTTCGCCACAACCAACGAATACCCTTATTTGTAAATCACTCTGTTTTAAGCATTTCGGAGTGTCAAAAGACCTTTAAGCCTTAAAGTATTTTTATCAGGTTATTGTAATTAGTCTAAATATTCAATTTGAGAAATTTTGAAAATACACTGTGCTTAAAAAATACCGTTAAAGTTTTATCTTTCCTTTAAAACTTTAACATTATTTTTTAAGCACAGTGTATTTTCAAAATTTCTCAAATTAAATATCCGAACTAATTACGATAACCTGATAAAAATACTTTATGACTTTAAGGTCTTTTGACACTCCTAAATGTGTTTTCCGCACACCCTAGGGATACTCTTATTTGTAAAATACTGTGTTTTAAATATTTAGGAATGTCAAAAGACCTTAAATTCGTAAAGTATTTTTATCAAATTATTGTAATTAGTCTGGATATTTAATTTGAGAAATTTTGAAAATAAACAGTGCTTAAAAAATAACTTTAAAGTTTTAAAGAAATTTTATTATTTAAATAATATAACTAGTGTAGTATACATTAAGAGAATCGATCGTGTCATCGTGCGATCGATTTGTTACGCTCGTTTGCATACATTAACATAATCGATCACATTATCGTGCGATCGATTTGTTATGCTCATTTGCTTCCACACAAAAGGGATCAATCGATTGATTTCTTCAGCTCGTGCTTCTTCAGGTCAATTTCGCGCGGAATGGTAGAGTGATAATTTTCACTTAAAATCTGAAAATTGATACCTACTGACAGAATAGTGCGGTGTTTAAATGAGTTCCCCTTTAAAATAGTTAACATTTAAGTAGTTTAAAAAGCAAGATTTCTGTGATTTGATTGATGCGATTTTTAATAATCATATTTATGGATAAGGCATCTATTGAGATCCGGCATGTTCAGAAGTTCACTCATTAAAAAAATAATTTAGTTATAAAATACAAAATAATTTAATAATTTTTTTTTAATTTATATATGAAAAATTATGAGATACTTAACGTAAAACCGCCACTAGTGAGCCCACCATCTTTAGAATACACTAAAGTTAGATTATAGAGGTTTGAACCGACAATCTCAAATCCTACTAAATTTAAAAAATATTTAGTATCCTACTTAAATTTAAAATCCTGTATAAAAGTGACTCAAATAAGGGTCCAAATATCGGGCATTTTTATTTTTTATTTTTTAAAAAGGAGAGAAAAATATGGTCAATACCGAATTTAAACCATTGGACTCAATCATATAAAAAAGGTAGCGATCCTCCCACAAGTATTTTGTATATTCCAACACGAATTTTACTGTATTGTCCATTTTGCCCTTCGAATCGACTCACCAGATCAATGACCATTCTACTGCACTATAAATCAACTCATTGACCGAATTATTGACCGGCTTACTAAAATTTATCTAAATGAGACTATTTTTTTCATAAAGAACTGCAAATCATATTACTGAATTTTTTTTAAATGCTTTCATACGTAAGTAGAAGAGTAAAATGGACAATACCTTAAATCTCATGTCTCGTTGTACAAAATATCCATGGGAAGATCAATACCGTTAAAAAACTATAATCAATGATTTCTTGATGGGCTAAATAAGGAGCAACTTAAGATATTTCTTTTTGTTATTTTCAGGACTATTAACATCAATCATATAAATTATAAGTATACTGATGAGTTATAATTATATCAAATGTCAATTTTAAAATCAATTTCTATCCACTTGATTTCAACTTTAGAAGTCCCTAGCCATTCTTAAAATCTTTAAAAATGCATGATGATTTTGAATAATAAAATCAAGTCGTTAAAATTTGATTTTGGACTCATATTTGATCTCATATTTGATCTATATTTATAAATCATTAAATTTGCTTTTAATTTGCATGATTTTTTTTTTTATAAAATTAATAAAAAGCTTCAAAAAGTGAAAAGGAAGAAAGTGTGACCCATCAATGCTTAAAAATATTACTTGAGTGTTGGGAAAAAAAAATGTGGAGCTCATGAAATGTTCCCTGCTATTGTTACATGAAGAGGATAAATATAATTAAAACTAAATGTATGAATGAAACATAAAGTTAAGGATAATTTCACTTTAATAAAATAAGAAATTCTATCGCGGTTAGAAAATCGGAAAGCCTGGTGGCACCGTTTCTGGAACATTCGACACCCTTCTCCTTTCTTTTCCTTCCAGACTCATCCTTCTTCTTCCCTACCACATTCTTCTACCGCCTCCACCTTTTAATAATCAGAAGACAAGTGCAGCAGCAGAACCATTTCCTGGACAAAGCATTCGCCCCAACGACGCGCAAACGCAGCAGCAGCGAAAGCAGCAGAATCAAAAGGAGCAGAGGAGGAGAAGGAGTGAAAGAAGAGATGGGGGTGGATTACTACAATATCCTTCAAGTAGATAAGAACGCCAAAGACGACGATCTCAAGAAGGCCTACCGGAAGCTAGCCATGAAATGGCATCCCGACAAGAATCCCAACAACAAGAAAGAAGCTGAAGCCAAATTCAAGCAAATCTCTGAAGCCTATGAGGTTTTCCCATCTTTACCCATTTACCCATCTCTTTTCTTTTTCAATCTGAGACCCATTTCTTGAAATTATATTTATTTATCTGTCTCTTCTCTCTTCCATTTATTTATCTGTCTCATTCCCGTGCGTCATTTGGATGCATGAAAAGAAAGCGCCTTTCTGGAAAGTAATCATCTTTCTACTAGAACGGAGATTTGTTTAACCAATTTGGTTTTGAAATGGTTATTTTCAAAGAAAGTTGCTTCATTTTTTACATCCAAATGGATCCTCTGTGATCATTATGATCGTCTCTGACAGGCCTATCCTTGAAATTATACCTATCTGTCGATCTATCTGTCCTACATCTATCTAATATTAATGGGTTTAAGCATTTTTTTTTAAATAGTAATTTTGTTGGAAAGTTGTTTAGTTTCCATGCATGCTGACAGACCCATGTCTGGAAATTATTTTCCATCTACCCATCCATCTACTTTATATTCTTATGTGTTCAGTTTGGATGCAAAAAAAAAAGAGTAGATTACTGACTGAAAATTGAGAGCGGTTCAAACATGGTATCATCATCTCAAATTTAGAACTATATAGTGAAGAAACATATCTATTTATCCAATTATCTATCAATTGCTTATCTTTTTTTTCAATTTGATTACTGTCTCTAAAATAAACCCGTATGGTGAATTTCAGGTCCTGAGCGATCCACAGAAGCGAGCAGTCTATGACCAATACGGGGAAGAAGGTCTGAAAGGGCAGGTCCCACCACCTGGGGCTGGTGGGCCATCTTTCTTCCAGACGGGTGATGGGTCATCTTTCTTCCAGACGGGTGATGGGCCAACAGTGTTCAGGTTCAACCCAAGAAACGCCAATGACATTTTTACTGAGTTCTTCGGCTTTTCTAGCCCCTCCTTTGGTGGGAGTGGAATGGGCGGTCCTGGCGGGGGCATGAGAGGGGGATCAAGGTTCCCAGGTGGGATGTTTGGGGATGATTTGTTTGGATCTTTTAGTGAGGGGGCGCAGCAGATGCATCAGACTAGGAAGGCCCCGGCTATTGAGAATAAGTTGCCGTGTCTAGAAGAGCTGTATAAAGGGACTACTAAGAAAATGAAGATTTCTAGAGAGATTGCTGATATCAGTGGGTGAGTTTTCTAACCTCAATTTCTTTCTCTCTGTTTCTCATCGTGTCTGCAATTGATTAATTTCTAGTTCAAGTTATGATTTTGGTTTTTCTATTCCTTGTGATGCCAGCGTTTTTTACTTGTAATGTCTCTTTAGAAAATTCTGTCAGTTCTAATGCTAGTCACCTTTTTATATATTTTTAAACAATTGACACCATTGAAAAAGTGAGAAAGCTTGGCCATTCATCAGTTTATCAAAAAACACTAATGTTCCAATTATCGACCTTTTGGTAGTGGCAAATTCTGCTAATATTGGAATTTGGACAAATCCTGTAAAAATTTGATAGGTTTGGTAGGTTTAGAATAATTTAGCTACAAACTTAGAAGTCTATGGTCCAAAGTGACGTTTGTTTAGGAATTACTGCACTGCACTTTCAGATGCAAAGTACAAATCCCCCATTGTGATTTAGGAATTTCATGGGGTTTTGGGTTTCGAAATTCCCACTCTGATAGTCTGGTTTCACCAAATACAGCCTTATTTGGAGAATTGTAAGTTTTAAAAAATTGTTAGTGAGAAATAGAATGTCGAACCGGTGTTGACTTGAAAAATCACTGTTGCAAAGTTGTGTTGGTTGATTTTGGTATGATGATTTACATGGATTGGCTAGTCATTCTGAAGCACAGTTCTCTTATGAGGAGACTTTCTATTCTAGTAATAGTAGGTTTTATAGTGTGTGAAATGGCTTGAAGAGGAAGAGGAAGAGGAGGAGGAGGAGGAGGAGGAGGAGAGTTATTTGGTTCTTTTTTTTCTTATTCTCATACATGAGAATTTTGAGCCAGTGAAATGGGTCCTAAATGATGGTTGTTTTTCTTCGCAGTCTGTTCGTATTTATTTTGTATGATTTACTACCACATAGCTAGTGGATTGTCTTTTTATTGGTTGATGGCATGAATATATCGATCGTTTAGTAGGTTTCTCATTGGGTGTACATTCCTGGATAGGTTATTTCATTATATCTGATGTGTAATTTCAATTTGTGACATACGTGAAGAGGTTTCATTATCATTTGAATATTTCTATTTCCGTGTTTTGTGACATGAAGAGTATCAATCAAGTTATTTCTTCAGAATTTCATTCTTTGTTATGCTCTCATGACACAGCATTGATGACTAACTGGATTAGACACATTCTATGTTTCGTGAAAGCATGAATACTCATACATATAGTTGTATTATGTGTGGTTTTCGGTGTCTCTTCTTTGGTTGGGGCTTGTTTCATTTTTTAGCCTGGATGCCTTCCACCCAAAACGACTGTCAAGCCATCGTTTCACTCAGTTGGAACAGAGGCTGAAAAATAAAAACTCTGCCGCCTGATTGTAGTGTTAGAAAACACCTAATTGTTTCTGTACTGAGTCCACTTGTGATTGTTACCTAAGAATTTATTCAATGTCTTTTCATTGCAACTCTCTTACTTTTTTTTTCCCTGCTCCTATTCAAAGTATAAAGGCAACTTTGGTTTTCTCTGTTCTTTTCAGTATTCTGTTGTTACTTATCAATCCCTCATTTTAGCTCATGAGCACCCAATATTGTCTCATTTCCACTCAGCCTCTCCTAGGCCGTTGTCTTCATTCCTTTTTTTTTTTTTCCTCCACTCTGTTTGCTCTGCTTCATCCATATTTTTGGGTTTTCTTCCCAGTTTGGAGCTTTTTTCTTTTTAGTTTTGAGAAGTCCAGTATGTAGCGTTTTTAATTAACTTTGTTGGGCATGCCATGTCAAGAAGCCTGCACACTATGAACACTTGAGGGACACTTTCTTCATGGAATGTGAGAGTTGTCACTGCTTTTATATTTTATTTTTTTTACATTTTCACGTTTGCTTGAGATGGTGCATTAAAACTAGAGAAATCAAACTATTTCCGTTGTGTCTAAGACTTTGGCATGGATTTTATCTGTGACCTCATCATAGAGATCCAATAAAAAAGGAGGGAAAAATATAAAAGAATTTTTGTTTTTTAACATTCCCTTGGTTCTCCGAAATGGAGAATTTCCCCCATCTTTTAAATGTGTTTTTGAAGAACTAAAGAATGCTGGAAAAGATATATCTTTTTGGTGGAAGATCCCTTATGTTGTTGTTTACATTCCTAGATTGCTTTATGCCATTGTTGCTGATATTTTGCGGATAAATATTTTTCTTCAGGAAAACTGTGCCCGTGGAGGAAATTCTAACAATTGAGGTAAAGCCCGGTTGGAAGAAGGGAACAAAGATCACATTTCCAGAGAAAGGGAACGAACAGCCAAATGTCATCCCTGCTGATCTGGTCTTTGTCATTGATGAGAAGCCACACAGTGTATTTACGAGGGATGGTAATGATCTGATCGTCACACAGAAAATATCACTTGTTGAAGCTCTGACTGGGTACACTGTCAATCTGACAACCCTGGATGGTAGAACCCTGACCATCCCCATCAACTCTGTTATCCACCCCAACTATGAGGAGATTGTCCCTAGGGAAGGGATGCCAATACCCAAGGATCCTTCCAGGAGGGGGAACCTCAGAATCAAGTTCAACATTAAGTTCCCTACAAGGTTAAGTGCAGAACAGAAGGCTGGTATCAAGAAACTGTTGGTGCCCTGAGAACTTGTATGGTTCTTGTGAATATTTTTGGTCAATGTTCTGCACCTGAATGATCTGGTCCTGGTAGAAAGTGTAACTTAGTGAATTTTCATATATTTTTTGTTTCTAAAAATGTAGTTAAAGTCTATGGTCATAAGCGATCAACTTTGATCTATGCATTCTCTCTGCTTATTGAATGTATTGCTGCAGTCGGAAGTGCAAGGATGAATATTTTTTAGCATAGTTTTGAATGAGCCAGTTGCTGATATCCTTTCTAGAACTATTTATGGGTTTCATCTATACCGCGAGGTATTATTGCACTAGATTGTTTGCTTAATGTTCCAAAGTATCAAATTTACTCAAGAGAGAGAGAGTGTGTATACCATCTCCCTTTTATTATCAGAATTCTACAATGCTCTCATTCTATTCTAACAAAATCTAATTGGCTTTCAACTCTTTACTGTCTCACTCCTGGTAATAAAATTTACCAGTAGAAGTCTATTTGAATTTGACAGGATTATGTTGGAATAGCAAGTATCACAAAGAGTTTGAGATGTCATATTGGAGATGATTTGTACCAGTAGAACTCTATTTGGATTTAACAGGTTTATGATGGAATACCCAAGTATAATATGCAACTTTGTAAAGGTTTATAAGAAATTTTTTTCTGGGCTGATGACTCTATAAAACATGTCTCTCCGTCTAGTTTGCCGAAATATTTGGCCTGAAACTACCAAGTGGTGGTGAAAGGAGTTTTTCTTAGTTTGGGATATTAGAATGATTATATTTTAAATTAAATTCTTATATTTGCAGCCCTCTGAGGTCAAACTCAGTTGTTGCCGACTTTTTATTAGGAAAAAAGTCCAGCTGTTGTTGGATGGGAAACAGAGAGAGAGAGGTGGACCCAATGCAATGGTTCATCAAGGGAGATGGAACCATCTTTTTTTGGATTAGGTTGGTCAATTAATTGAGTAGTAAGTATGGAATATGGATTGAGTTTGGTCTTGAATCGAATGATAGATTATGGATATTATGTTTGGTAAGATTAGACCATCAATTGCGTCGGAAGTGGTGGATAGAAATGGTTTATGATGCATGCAATATGGAATTCAGTTTGCCAAATACCCCCCACTCTTGGTACATAATATACTCAGTGCAATCTGAGTGTTCAGTAAAGCCTCAGGCAGGCGTTATTTACAGTCAACATGGTATAATAGCTGCCAATCAGAAAATACTTTTCTTTTATGCAGAGATGAAAAAAAAAAAAAAGTTGAGCAATTCAGTGTTTGAATAGAATCTCCAATTCATTTTCATTACAGCACGAACAACATCTAAAACTTCAATCCCAAGTTCATATTCTGAAAGCATGCCGCAACGTCTTTATGCCGATTTCAGTTGCTGCAAGCAATTCAAAAACACATTTCAGTCTGCTGAACATGTTGAGACAAGGGTGGATGGGCCTATGGCTATGGATCAAAAGATCTATGTATACGAGTCCAACAAAGATTCATATTGAAAGGTTAGAAATGGAATACTCACTCGTTTCTCCTCTTCCATCTTAGCCTTGATGTATGAATAAATGGCAACTCCGGCAATGGCAATGCATGTCCCAATGCCAGTCTGTGTAGAGATCTTGTTACCTGCAGGTGCATATGGTGTTAAAAAAAACTGGGAGAATGCCAATCAGTCATTACATAGAAAAAGAAATAACTAGAGTTAACACATTACCAAATACTATAATGGAGAAACCAATCACAAACACACGCTTCAATACATTCCCAACTGCGTGTGTGAGAGGAGCCACTCTTTCCAAGGTGTTTGTTGCAAGCTGAAATGAGCATCGTCATCGACAACATCATCATCATCATCATCATCAAATAACCGAGCATGTCAATAGGCATACTGCAGTTACAAGGAATCAGAATGCATACCTGGTTGTAAAGGTGATAAAAACATTCCCACCCAAAATAGATCAGTGATGAACTTTGTCAGCCAACTTTAGCAATTGCATCCTGGAAGCCAGTCTGCAATAACTGAGGTCCCTCGATCTACAAAATAGGATGGTATTTGGGATATTCAGCAGAGAGTGATGTTCATTACAAAAGGCAAGACATAATAACCAGTGATATCAGTTAAAAGTGATTATCACTTAAGTGATTATTACATAATAACCAGTGATAACGAGCAATTCTGGATTGTGGACTAAAAAACTTAAGCAGCAGACGTTTGCGAAGATAATAAAAAAAGGCAGCAATTTGAGGTAGGGCTAGAGATGATACATTTGATAGAAAGAAGATCCTTACAGTATTTGTGACAAGAACATCTTCCATTCAATAAGATGAGATGCCTTCAGTGCATTTATGTATTTAATACTCCTTCCCTGTTTTTAACAGAAGTTGTGTGCACATTGTATGTTTTGCAAACCATTACAGTAAAACTGAAACTAAGTTCATACGCCAACTCCACTATCTAGTTAGCGTTTAACTAGACATGCCCTCACGACCTCTTAATTGTTTGTCTCAATTCATGACAAGCTTGTAGCACATTTGGTAGTGTTTATGTCAACAACCTTAAAGATTTTAGGTCTAAATCATGTCATCAATTTTATTTTCTAAAAGCAAAGGATGGTTGAATGGTACGTCTGAGTATGGTGATGTACAATTGCTCAAGGAATAATCAACTTACAATCAGTGCTGGTGGGATGCAGACAACCAGAGCAATTATGGACATGTAAGCATAGAGATTGGTGCTGTCCATGTCAGTCTGCAATAAACAAGGACTAAGCATCATATAGATACATATTGAGAGAGAGAGAGAGAGAGAGAGAGAGAGAGAGAGAGACAAACCATAGCTTTCTTCGAATAGATGCTTCTGTAAGTGAAGGAAATGTTGGAAATCATGGCACTAATGAAACCCACCCAGTTAAATGAGAGCTCAGTTAGAGATGCCATGGACACACCTGAAACCTCCAGTGCATTATTTAGTCAATTAACTATGATTGTACAATCGTATTACACTCGAACAGTTTAAACAAGAATATCAACAAATGGGTATAATGGAAAATTACAACAATTTAATAACATATGATTGTAACATTTGGGTATGAAACAGTTCTGCTGTGATTTCATCTGGAATAGGGCCCTCAATCCAGGTTGGATATCTTTCAGATTGAGCCCAATTGGGTATCATCATAATGACTAAGATTACCAGTTTTAAAACTATGGAGAAAGAGAGAGAGGTGTATGATGTGTATACCTAGGACAACAGGAGCAAGAGATAACCATAGAGTGATGGGTATTTGTTGTCCCGAGTATGAATTGAGAAGCAGCGGCGTTGAAGAAAGGTTCCAATGCTGAAAACCCAAAAAAGAAGAACAAGCTTTTGAGTAAGTTAGGTTAGGTGAGATAAGATTACAGCAATTCTTGTTCTTATTACTAACAAATATTGCAGGTAAAAGCAAAACAGAGTTGAACGAGTAAGAAGAACCTTTGATAGTGTGGGTGAAGGAGACGGCTACTGCAGCAAATGATACATTGCTTGTCACATGGCCTAAGGCATGGCACACTGCCACTGGGATCAGCAGCTTCAACAGGTTCGAATCCATGGGCTAATACCCAAAAAAATTAAAATATAAATCACCCACATTCATATTCATACATTCTATTCCAAAAGCATCAATTAGGAAATAGATATAGAATTAGAAACACGATGTAATAATGGAAACTATGACAATCATATAGTTAAGCACATGCAATGCTTCCTAACATGATTTTATGCTTGAATTGGATTCTTTTTGGATTATTTTTTATGGCCAAGATATCCAAGCATCTTAAGGGAATTTTACCTGACTGTCCTTGGGGCAAATGAAGACCTCTCAATTTCACATGCTTGTAAGCAACTATGGAGAATGGCCCATTGAGATTGAATGTGATTCGAACTCAAGACTCTGCTTCTTGTGTTGGTTTTTTGGCTCGAGAAGCCTTTATTGGGCCTGGCCGGTGTTCATGAAGGGCCCACCAGACCCAGTTGTGTTACATGTATGCCCATGTATATAAGGGCTCTTTCTCCTTAGGTTTCATTAGCTGTGAGTGCAGATTTCTCTGGGTAAGAGGAAGGAGGGACTGTGAGGAAAGGGGACAAAGGAAAGGATTTGGACAATCCTTGTATTGTTCGGGATTTTCTTCATAGTGGAATTGCATTACGCTCTGTGATCGTAGACAGTTTTGTTGAATCACGTAAATCCGTTTGTTCTTCTTATTTGTATGTATTTGATTTGTGATTGTGTGTGGTTTAATTACACAACATCTTGACCGCCTTGAGGTGATGCAATGCATCCCAAATTGTGTTGTACGTGGCTGGCTTTAGTGAATTTACCAATTTGCTATTTTAGGCAGGTCTGCTGAGTTCAATCATTTCATCATCACAGGCAAGCCACGTGTTTATACTAAAATAAAGTAATGGCAGGTTTTCTATTTCTTAACATGGCGTGTTTAGCATTAAGACAAAAATGCAAGGTTCCATTGACATTTGACAGGTGATGGATTACTAGTTTAGAATTTAGATTGTAATGGGTTGCATAGTTTATTGCTCGTATCACGTAATCATCAATCCCCTTGTCTCATCCACACGAACCACTATTTAATTCTTTTCTTTTTTGTTTTTTTTTTTTTCTGTGCTTTGCAATTGATTAATGATTAAAAAAATTATTTATAAAGTTGACTTTCAAGATTCATATTTTCTTAATAAATAATCCTGAACCTTTCTCATAACCAATAATGATGGTATCTTCATCATTATCTAAAACTTTCTGCAGAACTGTTTTCATGGCTCTAAGCTTCAAGGAATAGCAAACATTGACACCATGCGTGTGTCTCATATTTTGGCAAAATCAACGGCTGAAATGAATGCTCGGCCACAAATATCAGAATAATATGGTCGGGCTAAAAAGGTGTTGTCTATATTTTCAAATTTAAAAACTATAAAGTATTTAAAATAGAGGATTTATGGGACACTCTACTAATATTTTATATTAAATTTTAATAAAAAAATATTTTTATCATTTAAATGAAAATTAAAATACAAAAGAATCCCCTTTAAATATTAAAAAATACTTGATTTTATCATCTTCTTGCATTCATTTTTTGTTTTAATCATGAAACTACATCAGTCTAGGTGCATGGGTCCTATGTGGGCTCACTCAATCATAAGTTCAAATTCCTTAAAATCCTAATAGTTTTTTCTACTTACGGGTATTGTGTGTAACTCAACACGGGTTTTAGTTTATTACCAATTTTAAGCATGAACCGTAAAATCGAACCATTCGCATCAACGGTAAAATTTCGATGAACAATTTTATTGTTCATGTGAATTTTGGTGAGCCGATTTATTGCTGATGCAAATTTCAGCGAGCCGATTTTACAGTTCATACGAAAGGTTGATCAACTAATTTTACTGATGATGTGAAGGGTAAAATTAACAATACACTAAAATTCATGTTAGGTTCCACAAACCTCCCGTGCGAGAATCGCTACCTTTTTTTTATTACATTAAATTCAACTATAATTGTTGTACGTATTAAATATTTTATTCATTCATTGATTTTTGTTTTGATCTTAAAAATTAAAGATTAAAATTAAATTTGATAACCCTACGAAAAGTAACTCGTTGCCCTGATTAATATTTAAAATAATATTAAACATAATAAAATAAATAAATGAGTAAATCCAATGACTGAAAGACGAACGTCATGGCGTTTGTATGCTCCTTTCTCTTTTATGAATCTCAATTACAGCACCATTACATGGTGATAATCCCAATTAATTTAATGATTTAGTGAAAGATTAAGACAAAAATGACACCACTTGTCAAGTACTAATAGAGTAATTTACTTACAGCTCTCTTGGGCAGGCCAACAGCCCAGCTCACCAAACAGTACACCACACCAACCAGCAAATGCACAACCGAGACGAAACTGTGGGCACCCCCAAAGCGCAAGTAAGTAAAATAAACGCAACTTTGCTAACTTACACGGGAAGTGAGGTAGTCCCAGATTTTTGAGGAAAATACAAGCACTGGAAAAGAGAGAGAAGACGTACTAAGGATATGGAAAATAGTTGTAGATCTTCTTGTTGAGTATGTTGAAGATGACATTGAGGAAATACCTGCATCAAAGAGTCGTAATTTCAGGAAAAAAAAATATTAGTATGACCCAATTTTAATTTGTTGAATATTTTTAATTAAATGTCTCTTAATAATTATTTATTTTCTTAGTATTAAATATCAATAGAAGATTCTAATAAAATTGGGTAATTCTAGAAACACGATGAGCCACTCAGTATATGAATAGAACTGAGGGAACTCAGGGTAACTCACTGATAGTAATTTAAATTTTAAAATTATGTTTGCAGTAGTGGAACTGGAACCCACCACTACTGGTGTTAGCCGGAGTCAAAAAGAGAGTTACTGTGGTTTGTTACTCAGTGGTGTCGTTTGTTTTTTCAAAAAGACTTTGCCGCGCATCCTGCGCACTTTAGCGGGGCAGGCTCACTTACCACATGAAGAAGAAGAAGCCGGTGATGAGGAAGGGGTACTTCTCCAGAAACCCTACTGGAGCGACCTTCCCTTCCCTGAAAACAGCAACAGAACGTTAAAAATTAGCCGGAACTCGGGCTTTTGGGCCACCGAGTCGGAACAGAGGAGACGGACCTCACCCAGCAGAATCGCTTCCTTCGGCTGGGGACGACGCGGAGGCGCAGACCGGTCGGAGCAGCTCCTTCCTCCCGGCAGTGGCGGCAACAGCATTCCTAGAAAGCGAGGATTTCTCGATGAGGAGAGTTGGCCGGAGCTGTCGGCCCCAGATGAGATTCCCGCCACCTCCGACTGAACGGTTGGATCTTAAGGAGAAGAAGTGCGGGGCCTCCCTTGTGGGGTTCTTGAGACGGGCGAGGGATGAGGTGGAGGCGCATGTTAGCGCTCTAGACTCCATTTTACTGTCTTAAACCTTAGCGGAAGAGACGGAGATAGAGGGTACTGGCGCTTGCTATTCTGCGCCACGTCTGGGAGAGTACCACTCAGCGCCGACGTGGGTTTATCTCGCGCGGGGAGGAGGGAACTATTTTCCTTACTTTCAAGGATATTTATTTGGAGTCAGATTTAGTAGTCCAGGCGGCTACTCAAATTCATATACTTGCGCTTGCATTCTCTTTGCCATAAGAACAAAAGTCTCATGAATGGCAAGTTGAGTCCATCTTTTGGGTAGTTGAGCCCGTCTTTTGGCTTATGTTTTGATAGAGTCTGAGCGTGAAGCAAGCTTGTATCGTTTGACAGTGACTTGGAGGATCTAGGAAACTCAAATTAAGATAAAATAAATATAGATAAAGTTGGATTGAGGTTTAGATCCAAATTTACGTGTAGGGGATTTTATTGTTTAATTTTTTAGAGTATGTACACACTTTTCAACATATATCTATCAAATTTTAAGTAATGACGAGTAACCCTATAAAAAATGATCCAGAGAAGTTTGATCGTTAATCAAACTTAAAATCACTCTTCACAAGAAGAGTTCACGTACATTCAGAATTAAATCTGCAAGTTAGACACTCCAATAATTCTTATTTAGATGATAATAAATTCTTTTTAAAAAATATTAACTATTCAATAGATAATAATATTAAAGAATATAGCATTTGTATAACAAACTTATGTTAATTAACATTTAAAAAGAAAATTAGGAGAAATTTCAGACTCATCCAACTTACGCATTAGCTATAGTCCTCTTAAAATTTCTGGATGAGAGCAACATAGACTCCATCCTCTCGAATAAAAATCACCTAAGCTCGAACTCGTAATCTCTCCCTTCCCAATAGGAGAAGTCACCGACTGATCCATCCAGCGGTGGATAATAATTAATATTTTATTTTTTTGTTTTTTTCAAATGCTCATTAAAGTTTCCATGGCTTGGGGAAGTAGTCATCTACTTAAGATGAAATTGCAAAATATGGGAATGGTGGTATTGAGGTAGTGGTGGGGACTAGCAAAATTTTCCATTATTAATGTTGTAATGGATGAATCGTCGGAAGTTTTGGATGGTTGTGTGGGAATGGGAAAGGGGAGATATCTTCTTATCCTCAACGATTGGCCCATGAAAGAGCTCTTGTCTTGTCCATTCCTCCATTTTCCCGTTTTTCTGTACTTTCCTTTTTCCAATAATCCCATTATCTCTCCACTCTCATTTTCTCCTCCTTCACATCTTCTCACGGCTTGGTTCCTTTCTCTCTGCTACAAATATGGATCACCAATGGCCAAGTTCAACCCACGCTCTGCGTTGCATACACTTCTAATGTGGGCCCACATTCCAATTTTTTCCAAGCTCCAAAATACTATCATCTCGAAACATTGAAAATTGATTGGTACACCAACATTTTAACCTCTAGTGTACCAAAAATAAATGAAGTACTCATTTTGTCCAGATAAATGAAAAGAAAGAAAGAAAGAAAGAAAGAAGAGGGATTGAAAAAAAAAAGACAAAATGAATTTTCGCTCATTTTTATTGTATCAAGAATAAAAATATTGGTACACCAATCACTTTTTTAAAACATTTGGTTAGTCGGTCTTTTAAAAATTCACTTGATCAAAGATTGAATCCAATAAAGTTCAAAAAAAGTTTAATCTTAGTTAAATTTGATTAAATTTGTGCCATCAAATTTATATTATAAATTATATTAAATTAAATTAATAAATAATAAAATATGAATAACTAT
Source organism: Chimonanthus praecox (assembly GCA_022113865.1). Lineage (NCBI taxonomy): Eukaryota > Viridiplantae > Streptophyta > Magnoliopsida > Laurales > Calycanthaceae > Chimonanthus > Chimonanthus praecox. The sequence continues at coordinate 200,212 of JAINRJ010000096.1, read as the reverse complement.
AAATTTTAAAAATATAAAATATAGAACATATAATAAAAGACATACATATCAAATTAGAGTGAACAAAATGGATATAATAACGTTGAGATTTATTCCTAGCTGGAGTTTCAAATATCCAACAATTAGTATTACAACACGAATCATGTCCTCTGTTTAAATTTTGATGACAACAATTCAAAAAAGTAGACTATTTGGTGCAGTGTGAAAGTTGCAATCAAAGGTGTAAATAACTATTTACTCTAGAATAAGAATGGTCACTGAGTAGATTGAGATTCAATGACGACTTATTACATGCTTGAAAGGGCTGCAATCAGGGCCAGTTGAAGGGTAAGACAATTAAAGCCACCGTTTTAAGCCTCCATTTAGCAAGCCCCCCACTTAGCAGATGTAGTAGTACATAGAATGTCCAACATCATTGAAGAGTACAACCAAATCCTATTGTTCTTCCTTCCTCTTTTGCTTATTTTCCTCTCTTCCTTCTTCTCCTTCCTCTTCTCTTTCTCTTTCTGAATAAGCATGGCGATGTAGTATGTGGGATGTCCAACATCATTAAAGAATACAACTAAAGTCTATTGTTCCTCTATAATCTTTTACTCATTTTCCTCCCTTCTTTCTTCTCCTTCCTATGCTCTTTCTCTTTCTCAATATAATATCAGCTTCAAGAGTTCCAGGCCTACCATTGATTGTCTCGTTGCCAAGAATAAATTCAAGCTCGCCTAAGAGACGACCCATCTTCGGTCCTACTACTCGTTGCATCCTTCGGACTCTCTTACTAAAATAAAATGAAACTAACAAAGTGTATAATTATTAATTTTGCATCTCAAAAAGCAAAAAAAATAGATTTTAGATGAATTTTTATTATATATAATTAAAATTTTAATTAAATATTACTTATAATAATATATTAAATATCAAGAAGCTCCATTAAATTTTTTGCTTTAGGCCTCAACTTGTATCTAGACGGCCCTGGCTGCAACTCGGGTCGGGTCGGATCAGATTTCAAGAAACTCGATTCGACTACAGTTAATATTTATAAAATGCAATTTGACTCGACCCGAATTCTCGACTTGACCCGAATCAAATTCTAAGACAAATCAACCCGAATTCTGACCTAACCTGTATTTTAAACCCATTTTATCTAGGTCGAGTTAACTTCTAAAATCTTCTACCTGACCCGACCTGAATTCCATCCAGGTTTTTGTATTCTTGACCTGACCCGCATGATTTATCTGATTGTGTCATGAGACCCGACCCCAAGTTGCAGCCCTAGTTAAGTTTGATACATGTAACTAGAGATACGGGCCAATCTAAGATAGAAGAAGTTTAAAGAAATTAATCTTCTACTCTTAACGTATTAATTAAATCTCTAACAAATAGAATATTAATTAATAATAATTAATTATTAAGTGATGCTGTCAGTAGAAATGTGAGACTTGTTTAGCCGACAGTGAATGGATGAAAAATATTATATTTTATCTGTGAATTAAAGTTTATAATTTGCTTTTAGTCCATTTGCTGGGTCATTGTCTACTCCATGTGAGAGTGTGAGACTATCCTCGGGTGTGAAGATTTTTAATTTTACCCTTGTTTACGCATTAGGCAGGTCAAATGTCAACCATGAAAATTTCTTGGAATGGGCATTCAAATCAAATGAATGGTTACCAATGGGCTCAATCAATTCAATCTCTATTCTATATCCTTATTGGTTGTGTCAAATTGAACTGTGTCCATTATTAAAATGGTAAGAATTTCCAGCCGAAATTTGAAAAGATCTGAATGGGTTCATGTCATGTTGGGTTGACTCACTTCAGTTTTATCTCAAACGAAGAATACAGTTCCTTCAATCATGATATAATTTTTAAATTAGTCTATTAATCTTGATTCGCTTCCTGATTAGGTTAAAATGTCTATCTGACCAGAATTTCTTTTATCGTCCATCACTTCTCTGGACTCTAGTCGCAAAACACCGATGCACTACAGTAAGAGAAACAATGTCAGCCATTTTTCAAAAAAAAAAAAAAATCAAAATCGTATGTGGGTCCGGTCGATATCGTGTTAATATCAACCGATGTTTGCCTTTTTTTATTTTCAGATTTTTTTTAAAATAAAAGAGTTTGTTTTTCATTTTTTTAATTCAAAAAAAGTAAAAAAATAAATAAATAACCGGTCAAAATTACAGAAAAAAAGAGAGCTATCATTCCAAACTGAGATTTAAACTCCTGATTACAGTTGATACGTATTCAGCCGATATGATATGTATCAGTAAAATTCGAAAACATAGAATGCAAGTAATAATCATACTTGAGATTGTGTGAGCAACTTTAAGAGGGTGGTTGCCATTTTCTAATTGAAAAGAGTGATGAACAAATAAAAACATTTATCAATTTCTTTATGAATTAAGGGTCCTTTCTCAAATTTGTAGAATATAAAATATTTTATATTTTTTAAAAAAATTCATTTTCTATAAAATAAAAAATGAGAAACTTTATTGAAGAAAATGAGGTTTTCCTCACAAGACAATATCTCATTGATTCTCCATTAAAATAAGATATTAAATGCAAATAACATAAACATCGATACCATACTAAATTTCATGTTGTCTATTAATTAGTTTCCTTGAGAAACGACGAAGTAATAAAATGGCAGATGCTATCTTGGCCGTCTACAGGAATCTTCATATTAAAATTGCATAGCTTGCCAATATTAATTTAAAAGCATTTAATTTCTGTACGAGAATTAAGTATGAGTGGGTAACGTGCATAACGTTGCCCGCATGCAACTGCGCGATATTCTAATACTTGATTAATTATTTAATATCTTATCTTGTATTTAAGAAGTTTCTTTATTTATTTTAATTGTTAGGAGATATGATTCATGACATTGAATTTAGTATGAGTCTATGAGACACACACTTTGTCTAAGAATTATTTAAAAAGTGGAAGGTTTGTACTCCAGTACAGTTTTAAATAGGTGTAATTTTAAGTTTAGTATTTCTATCAAAGCATTATCTAAACAAAACATTAGTAAATATTAAATCTTTTCATAATTTTGGCAAAAACCAACATGGCCCAAAATATGCACCCATATTTTTAAAATTTTCAATTTATAATTCTATGAAAAATACGAAGTATTTGGCTCGAAATGAGCCAAAATTAATTATTAGAACAATTGAAGAAAAAAAAATCATAAAACCTACTTCAAATAGATAAAATATGATAATGATGATGAGTTTTAAAACATCTTCAGCCCCATCCCAAAGATCAAAATATTGATATCGAAGAATATTTAAAACTCAACTTACATGTGCTTTTTCATCATAAATCTCTTTAGATTATAATAGAAAGCAGGATTTTACGGGTTTGAGCTCCCATAGCCTAATCTTCGTGTATCCTAGGGGTAGTGGGCTCACCAGTAGAGATTTTAATAGGACCGTATCTGAGTTTCCCACATGTAAATACAAAAAAAAAAACTGGAGTTTGTCACTGATACATGTTAAATTAGATAAGTTGATCTTATTTGAGTGTTATTAGTGTTTTCTTATATCGCTTAGATTCAATTACTACATATTTGTGAGAAGTATAATATTGCCAATGCACCTAGATGGAGGGCTCACCAGAGGTAAAAATCTCAATATCGACCGATAAATTTATCTCTCCTATTTTTTTTTTAACAAAAATGACTAATACCGGTTGATATCGGCGACATATATCGGATATCAGTCGATATTATAAATATTGGTTGATACATATTGTATCGGCCTAGATATTAAGGTTTTCAAAACCGAGATTATTACCCCTGGGCCCACCATTCAAAATAAATTATGACTTTGTTAAAAAGCTTTACTTTTAACATTAATCTACAAGAATCTAATTTGATTTGATTAATGAAATTATATTTTTATAAGCTCAAAATCTAATCACTTTAAATTAATTTTTTAATCACTAAATTTGTGTGACCTTAAAAAATATGGCTTGATAATTTGATTAAGGTATTTTTTGGTTGGCCATATACTAAAGAAGTAAAGAGAGATCTTTCCAACAAGCCATCACCACTCAAAAGGTGTCCAAGTGATTCACTAGTGAGCAAATTATCATTTCACTATTTTTAAAAGATACAAAATTTTAAGTACTAAAAAATAAATTAAAGTAATCAAACTTTGAAGAATTTAAATACCACCTCTTTACAAATCGAATCAAGATGAACTTGGAAATACATTCACATAAACAAGTTTATAGAATTTAAATAAATAAGAATTCATAAAATAAAATAAAATAAAATTTCACTCACCTTAAAGGAGGAAAATTCACTTGAAAATAAAAATTACTAACCCATATCTTTCTCTAGACATACAAGCCTTCATATTCATAATGTTTTAATATAACATGAAAAAAGAAAAAAAAAATCCAAATCCTACAAGCTAGGATCATGCATCCATCTTGTGGTGCAACTTTAAAAGGTAGATGACAATATGTTACACTCTTATTCACCAATAAAATCATATCTTTCTATAGATATTGAAGCCCTCTTATTTATAATGTATGATACAACATAAAAAATAAAAAATAAACAAGGGTCTTGCATCCATCTTGTGGTAACTTTAAGTAGCATATATATATATATATATATATATATATATATATATATATATATATATATATATATATATATATATTTATTTATATATTATTTATTTATTTATTTATTTATTTATTGATGCTTATTATTGGACAATTAATCACAAATATAATCTAAAATCAAGTTCAAAAATCAAGTTAACCTTAAGCATGTTAATTTACGATATTCTTGTAGAGAAAGAAAAGAAAGAGAAAATCTCTCTATAGTGTACACATATCTGGAAAAAAATCCATGCAATCTATACAATCTTATTACTCTTATTGTCTTCTAGAATATGGGCCATATAATTGAATTTTCTCAATTAGAACTTTTATTTAACTATTTTTTAGCCCAAAAGACTCTTCAAAAGGAAATTAATGGCTTAATAAATTCATAAAAATTAATGGCAGCTATTTATATATATGGATATAAATAACCACAACTAGCTTTGTGCCATAATTCTTTCTTTTTAACTCTCTCGTTATTTTTTAGTCATTGTTTATTGTCTTATCTTTTTCTATATTTCTCTTTCATCCATTCGAAAAATTGTATATTTCTTTTTTATACTATCGTTTGATTAATACCAAGATTGCTTTATCCTTTCTTGTTCCTCATATGAATATCTTTTAGTGTACCAGGCAATTAGAGGATGATCAATTAAATTTTGTAAAAATATCTATAAAATTTTCCTCTATTTCTTCTTAATCCATCTTTAATTGGATCGAATTAATTTTTATATATGAAGAAATGATCAAGATCATCATTTAGATTTTCTATCAAGTCAAGCAAAACTTCTATCTCATATTTATTGCCTATTTAGTTTTCCAAATTTTGAAGGGTATATACCTTAACACGGGAGAACTCTTTTAGGAGACACGGGTTTTTCAGACTTCCTATTTTATCCCCATCCATCCGTACGAAAAAAATTAAAAAAAAAAAAATCAAACTTTCAGTTCAATGTAGTGTTGCACCGATTTAAAGTAAGTGGAAGAGAGAAGAGGAAAAGAGTTCATTGAACCAGTGCACCGATTTAAAGTGAGTGGAAGAGAGAAGAGGAGAAGAATTTACTGAACTCGTGAACCGATTTCTGAATTTTTATATTTTCCATACGGACTGAGAGGAATAAAATTGGAACTTCACAAAAATCCATGTGTGATAAAGAGAGCACTTGCACACACTCCAAAATCCTGCCTCTACACACCTATTTTTAAAATTTTATGACAAATTATCATTTTACCCCCATATTTCCAATCATTCGAATGAATGGCTAGTTTATTTTGGTAATACTGTTCAGTCCATTCATTCGAATGAATAGAACCATTCATTCGAATGAATACTCTTTAACAATGAATCTATGTTGATTCATTCGAATGATTCTTAGCTTCATTCATTCAAATGATTCTTACAGCGATTCATTCATTCAGATGAAATCATTCGAATCAGAATCCTTCAGAAAGCAGTAACCATAAACATTATTTAAATATTTATTTTTAAAACTTTAAACTTATTTTTTAAGCACTGTGTATTTCCAAAATTTCTCAAATTGAATATTTAGACTAATTACAATAACCTGATAAAAATACCTTAAAACTTTAAGGTCTTTTGACACTCCTAAATATTTAAAACACAGTATTTTACAAATAAGAGTATCCGTAGGCTGTATCGAAAACACATTTGGAAGTGTCAAAAGACCTTGAAGTCTTAAGGTATTTTTATCAGGTTATTTTAATTAGTCTAGATATTCAATTTGAGAAATTTTAAAAATACACACTGCTTAAAAAATAATGGTCTATGTTTTAAAATATAGACAGTTATTTTTAAGCACTGTGTATTTCCAAAATTTCTCAAATTGAATATTTAGACTAATTAAAATAACCTGATAAAAATACCTTAAGACTTAAAGGTTTTTTGACACTCCTAAATATTTAAAACACAGTATTTTACAAATAAGGGTATCCGTAGGCGGTGTCGAAAACACATTTGGAAGTGTCAAAAGACCTTAAAGTCTTAAAGTATTTTTATCAAGTTATTTTAATTAGTCTAGATATTCAATTTTAAAAATTTTGGAAATACACAGTGCTTAAAAATAACTGTCTATATTTTAAAACATAGACCGTTATTTTTTAAGCACTGTGTACTTTTAAAATTTCTCAAATTGAATATCTAGAGTAATTAAAATAACTTGATAAAAATACCTTAAGACTTTAAGGTCTTTTGACACTTTCAAATGTGTTTTCGACATAGCCTAGGGATACCCTTATTTGTAAAATACTGTGTTTTAAATATTTAGGAGTGTCAAAAGACCTTAAAGTCTTAAGGTATTTTTATCAGGTTATTTTAATTATCTAGATATTCAATTTGAGAAATTTTAGAAATACAAAGTGCGTAAAAAATAAATTTAAATTTTTTAAAATAAATATTTAAATAATGTTTATGGTTACTACTTTTTGGATTCTTATTCGAATGATTCCATATGAATGAATGAAGCGCCGTAAGAATCATTCGAATGCATGAAGCCCCGTAAGAATTATTCGAATGAATGAAAATAAATTCATTATTAAAGAGTATTCATTCGAATGAATGGGGCTGAACAGTATTCCGTATTACTGTTCAGAAATGCCAAAATGAACTGAGCATTTATTCGAATGATTGAAAATATAGAGGTAAAATGATAATTTGACATGAAATTTCAAAGTGCAAGTGCTCTCATGATAAAAGACTATGCCCATATTAAGATCGACACCCATTTTCAAAACTCTATCTCAATAGAGTCAAGACATCTCAGTTCGCAGCAACGAAGTTCAAGCCTATCCATAAATTAATTTCAGTGCCTTCATTAAGGCTTATTAAAGCTTCAATAAAGGAATTATATTAACTATATTCAATGTAGCATTTGAATTTAGAGAATTATCAGAGTCATGCTTTTTCCAAGCCAGTGGAAGGTTTCAGTGTAAGATAAAGTTGTGAATGCATTAATAAAAAGGCTAAATAAATTTTTCAATCGGTTCACATTCTCATACGGGACAATTTTTTCAATCTCATGCAGGAATTCAAATATATATATATATATATATTTTTTTTTTTTTTTTTTTTTTTAAATTATCATTTTACCCTTCCAACTATCAAAAAGGAAGTGAAAGATTAAAACGAAAATTTCATAAAAAAGAACAATTTGAATTCCCGTGTGATAATATTTACCCTTTTTCAATTAAAAATTTAGAGTTAAGTCTCCATATTCCCTTTTGGGCCTCTTAGAGTTTTCCCTGTCTAATTTAGTGTAATGTGGGGAGAATTTAGATTGAATTCAATTATATTCTTCTTTTGTGTTTGGTTCTTGATAGGAATTCTCCATGGCTCGGCATTTAGACACCGTGGAAATCCGTTATCAGACACCAAATTTCAGATTTTGAGTAGAAATTACGATTTTGCCCATTCCACATAGAATCGACCGATTGAATAGATAGTTCATTTTCACTTATCGATCCCTTCTACGTAGAATAGTGCGATTAATTCCATTGGATCGTGCGATTGATCCCTCGAACACGAACGGAAGATGCTGGTTGGAGAAATCGACCGATTGAAACATATACGTTCTGTTTATTTAAGCGAACACGAGCAGCTGGAGAAATCGACCGATTGATACTTTAAAATGTGTGATTGATTATCTTTATTTATGCTACAGTAACTATGTTATTTAAATAATAAAATTTTCTTTAAAACTTTAAAGTAATTTTTAAGCACTATGTATTTTCAAAAATTCTCAAATTGAATATTCGGACTAATTACGATAACCTGATAAAAATACTTTAAGACTTAAAGGTCTTTTGACACTCCCAAATGCTTAAAAGAGAGTGTTTTACAAATAAGGGTATCGCTCAGCTATACCGAAAACACATTTGGCAGTGTCAAAAGATCTTGAAGTGTTAAAGTATTTTTATCAGGTTATTGTAATTAGTCCAGATATTCAATTTGAGAAATTTTGAAAATACATAGTGTTTAAAAAATAACGTTAAAGTTTTATCTTTCCTTTAAAACTTTAACGTTATTTTTTAAGCACTGTGTATTTTCAAAATTCCTCAAATTGAATATCTTTACTAATTACGATAACCTGATAAAAATACTTTAAAACTTAAAGGTCTTTTGACACTCCCAAATGTGTTTTCAGCACAGCCGAGGGATATCCTTATTTATAAAACACTCTGTTTTAACCATTTGGGAGTGTCAAAAGACCTTGAAGTCTTAAAGTGTTTTTATCAAGTTATCGTAATTAGTCCGAATATTCAATTTGAGAAATTTTGAAAATGCACAGTGCTTAAAAAATAACTTTAAAATTTTAAAGAAAATTTTATTATTTAAATAATATAGTTACTGTACCATAAATAAACAGATAAATGACAAGTTTTATCAATCGGTCGATTTCTCCGGGTGCTCATGTTCACGTAAATAAAGAGAATCAATCACATGTATATATTTCAATCAGTCGATTTCTCCAACTAGCATCTTTCATTCGTGTTCGAGGAATCAATCGCACGATTCTATGAAATCACACGATTCTATGCAGAAGAGATTGATCAATCAAAATAAAAATGAATTATCTATTCAATCCATCAATTCTATATAGAACGATAGAATAGTAATTTTCGTTCAAAATCTGAAATTCAGCGTCTGTTAAAGAGATTTTCGCACCGAACCATTCTCCGTGGTCCCAATCATCTTCCACTTGTTGGGTCGTTCTTCATTGACATCTCCTTAAATGATAATGGACAAGATATATTTGCTTCTAAGATTTCTTGCGCCTTCTTTAGATCAGTCTGCATCAACTTTTCTATTTGCTTTTTGAAGCCGAATCACATGGCTGCATTACTTCCATGTCTTTTGGACATAATTTTTTTTTTTTCAATTTTACATTAAATTTAAGTTCAATCAAATTCTCAGAAATTAGTTTAATGATCAAAAATCACTTTTGTTTGTAGAAAGTCTTTAAATCAAGTTCTTTTTAATAAAAAAAAAATACTCTCTATTATTTTATATTCAGTATATTACAATTGGAATATTTATCCATACTCTAAAAATTAGTTAAGTGACAAGTCTGAATACTTTTATTTAAAAAAAAAAATTAAATCCAATCATTCGATCTAATTTATCTTGACTAACCTTTTACTTGTGGTCTCTTTTATTTCAAAGCATTTTTAGTCCAATTTTCATAACACAATTTTATAATTTTTTATTTTTTTTTGAATTTACATATAGTAATAGTAAACTGTAGGAAACTCAGTAAAAAACTCTCACAGATGATATCACTGTCCTCAGAGTACATCAGATTAAATTGTAGGAACTCGAACTTGGTACCTCCTATTTCCTAAGGACCAGGTGAGCTACACCAATTTTACAACTTTTTAGTTAGATTGGATCAAATGCAGAATGCTAAATGTGTTTAGACTTTAGATTAACTTAAATTTGTTTATTTTTTATTTTATTTTTCAATTAGTTCAAGCATAAGTGGACAGTTGGGTTGGACCCAACTCAACCGGTTGTTGCCCTTGCAAGCACTGGTCTTGTCAAGCCACATCCTAGCACTCTTAAGTCAAGCGCAAAAATTATTGCTTTTGAGATGATGAGGGTGCGAGGTGAAATAATTATAAAATAATATATTTGGATAGATCAAAACTTATAAAAAAAATTGTATTTCCATCGTATTAGACCCAACACAAGCATAAGTGTTCGGGTTGGGTTGGACCCAACTCAACCGGTTGTTGCCCCTTGCAAGCATTGGTCTTGTCAAGTCACATCCTAGTACTCCTAAATCAAGCACACAAATGACTGCTTCTGGTGTACCAGCTGTTCCACTAGGAAACCAATGAATGCCAAAGTCTGACGTCCAAGTCGTGAGCGCCACCCATTTTGACTAAGGCCCGCAATCCTCCCATCATTATTTTTTATTTAGCAATATGTATTTTATTTTATTTTTAATTTTATACTTTCACAACTAAAAAAAGAACGTTGAAAATAAATAGTTCATCAAAATTTATGAATAGTGTAAATTACTTTTTCAAAATTCATGAAAAGTACAAATTGACTCAGTAAAATTACAATTTAAATCGTCAAAATTTATGAACAGTACAAATCAGCTCATTGAAATTCTTTAATAGTGTAAATTGGCTTATTGAAATTGTAAATTTGCTATCTGAACTTCACATAAAAAGTAAAAATCAACCTGTCAAATTTTTAGTGTTCAATGGAAAGGTAAAATCAAGAATACAGTAAAATCAGTATCACTAAACATAAAATGTTCGTGTGAAAATTGCTCACCTTTGAGTAAATGGCCTAACCATTTGCCGCTATGAAATGAAGGGCTGCGGAAGAAAATGGTGAATAACCCAAATTCAATAGGCCAATCAATTGTGAGGACGACTTATATTTAACCATTTATAGATAAATGATGTAATTTATAATAAATAATGATGATAACAGTGACTACAATGTTCTTGTATGTCAAAAATCAGAAGTATGACCAACCATGATTATAGATTAAACTTGAATAAAATTTGATTAGCCTAATTAAGCATAACTAATTGGGTATTTAACTATTTCAGTCACTCTTTCAAACCTGTGCAATTTTGGAGACACTTCCTATTATCAAAATTCTTATGTACAACATTGTCAATGGATCTGAAACGTGAGATTGTAAGCGTGATTAGGGAGTTTAAAATTTGGTATCGATCGATATATTGAAGTGTTGAAATTTGTAGAGATTTAAAAGTTTGCTAGCTTTGTATGACTCTGCAGGTGGACCTCTAATGATAGATGATTCAAACTTAACTTCATAATTAGCCATTTGTCATTCATTAAAAAGTAAAAAAAAAATAATTACTATAAAATTTGATTTATTTTCTTGAAAACTTTGGTTAAAATTCATCTATAAAAAGTAGATATGTCATAAAGTCAAGGGCACATATGTATGGCAGTGATATATCCTATTTGAATGATTCAATGACAAAAAAAAAAAGCTAAATTATTGTAAAAATTTAACGTATTCATACTTTTTACATTTTTATAAAATATTTTAAAATAAAACAAATATTTAAAATCTTTGTTTTCAATTTGTTTATGTTGTGATCAAACATTTTAGAAGAAAACTAATTTTAAAATTTCATTTTTTAAAAGAAGATTTTATTTACAATATATGTTAGGTTAAAATAAACATAATAAAATATCTACAAAATTTTCATCTCTTTTATCTTTTTCTAAATGCTCAATGTTTAGAAATTAGAACCATGTTCATTACCTTGAAAATATATATATAAACTATGTATTTATATAATATGAAAAATAAAAAAGATAAAGAGTTAAGATTGTTGAATGATTCATGATTTAGATGTTATAAATATAATAAACATATTTCATGTCAATTTGAAATAATTTGAAATATCTTTAAAAAAATATAAGAAGACGACTTCTTTCCATGATACAGTGCGAATATATTTTAAATATTAAATGAAAATACCGCCATATTTATTAAGCTATGTATTTATAAAACACGAAAATGGCTGATTTACTTCACATGTAGCGGTACCTGTCTCTTTCTCTCCCCCTAGGTCGAATGTTTCTGTAAAGAGCTACTACTTCAATAGTAAATTAACATGATGAGATCAATTAAATTTTGTGGCAGACCATATCACTGTTTTCAGGGGAGGTGATCCATGGAGAATTTCTTTCTAGGTTCAGGACAAATGGTCCATCCCAATTTTCAATATTAGATTTCAATGAGAATTTACTGGATGGAAAGGTGAATAGATATTCTAAGGACAACTCAAACAGAACTGGCCCGGAAAAAACTTAATACATTTTTTAATTTTGTTGGACTAGGGTCATGCTTTTCATGACTCAATTCACTCGAATTATCTCATTTATTATACTCTCTTCATGTTATTTTAGTTGTCTCATTTGAAACATTTGTATTTTGTAAGAAACTCTCTACATAAGGCTAGCACTCTACGTGATCTAATCAATTTTCAATATATTTTATGCTACTCCAATATAAATGAGACAACTATTTTAGAACAATTCTAAAATCCATATAAGACAATTAAATTGGAAAAGAAGGAGTATTTAACTCTTTTAAGTGATTATATTTTGATAAGGAAGACTTGATTTTATAGATGTTACGTATATTGACTCAATGGGCTACTTAATTATATGAGTTGATCGGCAACCCAATTTAACCCGACCTTAATTGATTGGCTTGAATTATAAATAAGTTAGAAGAGAGATGAAATGATTTGAGTAAAAAATGCTAAATTAACTTAATATGAATGAATAAACTATTTTAACTCAACTTGAAGTTATAGAGGGTGTGTGGATAGGAAGCCTTTACACATGCTTTGAGAATTAGTAGGGTGCTCTAAGAGGCCTGGACAACTCGATTGCTAAAAAAAAAAATACTCTAGTTATCACTTGCATTTATCTAAAATAGATATAACTTAAAACAAAGGTCAAATTCAGTTTCAAATTTCAATTACATTCATGCACTAATTCAATGGAAGAAATAACTCAGAACTGGGTCAAATCGAGTGGGGATTTAATAGATGGAGAACATTGTGTACGAGGTTGAAACTTGAAAGATATGTATAAACGTGAAAACCATAAAGAATGCAGAATAAAATCTCATTTTAAGATGTCTCCATTGATAATTTTCTTCGGTTTGCAGCCTTGCAGAGATGACATAATACATGTTGGTTATAGTCTTCTCCTTTTCTTTGGAGAAGAGGAACAAATAATAATCCACTCACAAACAGGATTCAGGTGTTTGTATACTTACCTGAATCTTGGAAAGAAGGTATTTGGAGAGAGAGACAGAGAGAGAAGAAACATTAACGAGAAGAAAGAGGAAATCCAACTCCATTGCGTTTGGAAGGGAAAATCACAAACAGCATACTGCACCCAATTCCAATCCCAATAGGAATTGACTTGAGCAACTCATTGGTCCTCTCCGATGGCGCTGGGCAGAAGCAGTTCACCACATTTTGATCAAACAACACAACTGCAGCGAAAACGAACATTGACATGAACGCATGGACAAAATCAATGAACTTCAGTCTATATCTTGCAGCCTCCTCCGGCGAAAATTTTACAGGCACAGGACTATCTATGACCCACAACCCTTTAATAGTTGCCAGTCCATATCTAACCTTCCCTTTGCTGTCTCTGAAGCTGTCTGTAAAACACAAAACAGAGCACAACACCCCACACAGAGCAATCAGTGCCGACGTCAAAACCTGGTCGCCGCCATTGCACTTTCCTTGATTGGAGAAGATTGGTGAAAAAAACTGAAATGTTAGCACTGACCCCGTCGGTAGAAGGTTAGCCAGATTTCCCGACGTCTTGAATGTCTTCTTCATGGTTTTCTGTATCAGAGTTTTTTTAGCTTTTTCGACCGGGCCGGGGGCCGGTTCTAAAAGCGGCTGCCGTCTCTGAGATTCTTCATCTGCCATCTTCATGTCCATGACCCACTTTGTGGTTTTGCTTGTTTTAGCCTCTTTGCTTGGTTTTCTCTTCTCAACATGGGTTGATGGGTTTGTGTATAAGTAGTAGAGAGTACAGAGGGGTTTTGCTCGAAATTCCAAAGAAAAGGAAAGACAGAAACTGAAATGGAGCCTTTAGTGTCTGTGAATGAAGGATTTGTTAATTGTTAGCAAAAGAGATGGCATTATTTTCTCAACATAAAGGTGTTGGTAACTGACACTTGAAGGTGATCATAAAACCAACGGTTGTGGTGTGTTTGGTTTTGTGTTCTCGGAATTTTCTTATTTTGGGTGTGTTAAGAGATTAGTTTGTTTGAGTGCCCATATTGATTACAATTCATTTGGTGATTATTTCTAATTTTATTTGGTTTCGATATTTTTGTCTAGATAGAGATTCTGCTAAATAGAAAGTTTTAGCAATTGTGCATTCACAATTTAATCGAACAACCTTGATTGAGGGTGTGATCGAGTTGGCGTGAGGCCACTTCAAACCCAAAAACTTTGATAAGGGCCAGTATAGCTAGGGCCGGCTCAACACAAGTTGAGGCTTAAAGTCAAAAAAATCTAAATTGGACATTTTTGATATTTAACATATTATTATAAGTAATATTTAATTAAAATTTCAATTATATATAAAAAAAATCTAAAATCTATTTTTATTGCTTTTTGAGATGCAAAATTACTCTTATTTTCTAATAGACATGTTTATGATTAAAGGACAATTATATATAAGACAAACCTTTAAGATTAAATATTAAAATGAACTAAAATTGAAAGGTTAAAGAATAATAGAACTTGACGAGAATTGATGAATAATTGCAATATTCTCTATTATTCTACCAATTCACCAAAGTTCTTTAAATTAAAAGTCGCAGAATGATCTATAAAGAGGAAATATATTGTTAGATAAAAATTTATTGGCATCAGAATAAGCTTTAATTAATTCAACACAGCAAAGAAAAAGACTCAAAATAAATTCCATAAGAGTGGTTCTATTGTATAAAATAAGTATTCAAGATTCAAAAAAGAAAAAAAAAAAGCATGGTATTTTTGTAAATTCATGTTTTCCAAACACCCCATTATCCAAAACTTATAAAAAAAGAGACTTTGGGTTTTTGGTGAGGGTGATAGCGGTTTTCATTGTAAGCGTTAGGGACTCTTAGGGTTTTGCGGTAATGTCATTATACGGTAATTAAAAAAAGGATTTTGCGATAATACACTATGTGGCTGTAACTAAAAAATTGGGCCTTCTTGCAAATGGGGCCTAAGGCGGTTGCCTTTTCTGCCATGGGGTTGAGCCGGTCCTGCATACAGCCCGGATAAAACCCAAGTTCGGGTTGGTTTATACCAGTCTGACCTGAGTTGAGTTGGGTTTGGTCTATTTTTGTTGGGTTGGAGGGTTGAGGGTGAATCCAAGCTTCTATGGGTGACAGATTTAAAATCAAAGTTCAAATAAGAAATTCAACCTCTCATAGTTAGGATTTTTTTTTTTTTAAATGGTAACTATATTAATAAAAAAAAAAGCATCAGAGCTACCAATACAAAGAATAAGAGAAAAAAAACTTAACTAAACTGAAGTCGAAAAAAAAAGCTACATAAATTTAAAGATAAGACAATCCTAAATACTTAACTTCATATTAGTGGTAAAAGGAGAGATCTATGAACTTATATGACACTTGGGTCACTCCAACTATTATACTAATATTTTGAGCTAGATACTCAGTCATAATAAGTGGTATCAGAGCTATATCCCCAAGCCAACACATGTAGACTCAGGAGATCTCCTAGCCAAGAAGAATGGTTGGCGACGTTCTATCCGCCTGAGAGCCTCATTCCTAGGGGGTTATTGAGCAGCAAACAAGTCCCACGTTGGTTGTGAAGGGAGAGATATAGGGACTTATATAAAACTTGGATTACTCCACTTATCATACTAATCTTTTGGGCTAGATACCCAGTCCTAACAGTTAAAAACTGAAATAAAAATATCAAAAGGATCGCCTACTGCTTTCTTTTTGGAGCTAGAGTAATTAATTGAAGATCTCAATCAGATAGTTAGGATTAATGGCTATATTGATGATGCTCAATATAACTTTTTTTTTTTTTAATGATGGGTAAATATTATGCCGAATACAACTCTGCCAAAGCTTGTAATTTCAGTATCTAAATCCACCTTTAAATGGTCCCATACAGGGCTTTTTACCTTGGGTGCATTGATCCCAAAGCTTGTGTTAGACTCGGCTTTACAAAACTCTCAGTGTCATTCATTATACACAATCATAATTAATATCACAACCAAGTTAGACATATTATGGTATTGATTTATGCCTCTGGCCGGTTTAATAGTTTTACTTAAATGGTTATTAATCTATGAAAACCAACTCACTCACTTTCAAGAATTATACCAAAACCTATCTCTGTAGCAGACATTAGATACAATGGCTACATAGAAGTTATGTTTCTTATATATTTGATAAACCCTATTTACTAGATCTCAATTCTGTAATGGGGCATGCAGAAAATCAAAATTCACCAATAGCTAATTGTCATTGATTAAAATGATCGCCTGTTTGTATTTCTTTGGAATAAAAATGAAAATCTGAAACATATCACCTTTCTCGATTGATGGGATTTTAATTTTGATGATGATGACGATGATAATTGATTGATACATTATTGTATTGGTCCATCAGATCAACCACCCCGATACTTATAGCAATATTAGTCCGGACTTAAACCTAGCTTTTGACGATTTCCGTCCGACCAACCGGTATTTATACACTACTTTCTGTTATTAATTTTAAATATTGTTGGGTTGTCTTAATTTTTACAAACTACGCAATCTAATAATTCTAAGAATATTTGTAAACTACTATCCTCTTCAGCTATAGTTATGGGCCAAGTGAAAAATGTAAAATGTTCCACGGTGGCGTCGAGATGATGGTTTCGTCCATCACGTGAATGTAAGTTTTGGGCCTGTCTATCAAAGGATAGCTCATTAACAGGAAGCCCAATCAGTTCTAAATCCTACACTTTCCAAGCCTAGTGTTCAGTAATCAACCATGTGTTCAGGCCCAATTGATATATGTGCTAAAAATGGACCTCTGTCGGCATCTCTCTAAAATCCTAGCCTGGTTACATCACTAATCCGTATGGAGAATGCAGGGTATAAATCTCGGCTGATACGATATCTTGGGTTTTTTAACACCGAGATGTCTTAGCCGATACACATTGTATCAGCTGAATTAGTGAATATCGGCTGATATGGCCGAGATCTCGCCAATATCGGTCGATACACACCTAGATTTAAAAAAAAAAAAAATTAGGAGAGAGAGAGAGATATCGGCCGATATCCGAGATAGCGAGATATCGGCCGAGAAGCTGATATCTTGGTAAACTCGAATTTTTTACCCTTGGGAGAATGTCATGGTGCCTTGGGTAGGGTATTGGGCCAAAATTTCACCCGTGGGCTAGACTTTCTCCTATCCGAAGTCAATATAGCAATAGGCCAATTGGGCTTAGATCTTTCGACATTGCTACTGATACCAAATCAATATGTATTTTCATAAGTTAGTACTTGACAAGCCCCTAAGCTATGCCACATGTCTTTAACAAAACAATGAAACATGAAATACATCCAATTCTCTTCTTCTAATTTTTTAACTAAATTTCATGAATTATCCTTTGATAACATAATGACTTATTAATAGAACTTCTATTATAAATTTATAAAAGAAAAGAGTAAAAGTGTATTTCTGAAGCCAAGCTGCATTTAGTCTTCTATATCCAAATAGCACCTTAATTAAACCCTTGTGAGGTTTATTAAATTTGATAAATTAAGATTTACTTAAAATCAAGATATTAAGGCCCAGCCCAGCCAAGCCCACATTGCTCCAACTCGTTATTGGGCTTGTTATCCAACTCGTTATTGGGCATCGATAAGGCCCAGCCCACATTGGTCCAAGTGCTGCCTATTCTCCCACATCTAGTGTCAAACTTGATTTCTGATGATCAAATTGTCCAAAAATGAGTTGGATAAGTGTTGAACCTTTCTCTCAAGTCTTCAATTGCAATTGATTGGTCCATCTCAATCATACGAGTTCAAGTCTCGGAATTGCGAGCTCTACTTCATTATTTTTTCCCCAAATATGGTATGTGAATTTTGAATATATGCTTAATTATATAATTAATTACATAACATGGATAACTATAATTTTGAAAGCCATAATCATGGATGTGTCTCAGTAGATAAGAGTGTTTTGTTTTTTAAATTTTACAGTTCAAGATATCTTATTTTGTTTTTTTTAATCATGTATCAAACTATCAACCGAGTTTAAAATGGCTTTTGTTTCCTGTAAACTGGATCCAAGTCTAGTATTTTGAGCAAGCCCATACTAGAATTTCTAGGGCCTTTCCCCTCTTCCAAGGCTTTCCAACTGGCCCAGTAATATCTTAATGGGCTCCAACACTGGCTGCTCGTTAAATCAAGTCCACTAGTAAAAGTGTTGTCAGATATTATATTTTCTCTATGGCAGAATGTCTCGAGGTTCTACATGTTTAGATTTTTTATTTTGAGAAAAGTAAGTTAAAAAATTTAAAAAGTTAAATAATAATAAAATATGAGGACAATAAATATAAATTTATAGATATATTTAAAATAACTATTTTATCATTTTACACTAATTTATATAAATAACTACTTATGTTTGTAACCTCTATTCACAATAGTGTAATTATCAAATGTTAATTTAAAAATGTATAAATTTTACTCTAAGAAGAATCAAATACAAATTAAATTAGACAAAAACTTTTAAAAACTCAAGAAATAAACTTGAATTTGATTTTATTCAAAATTAAACGTCAAAACTTAAAACATACAAGTAGATCGGGTCCATTTCATTTTTTTTTCTAATATTTTCATCATATACATTAAAAATACATCATATGAATTCAAAATACACTTTAATGAAATAGAACTAAAACAAACTTCAGCTCAAAATTAAATTTCTACCCACTTTATTTTAATATTCAAACTTCAAAGTCACACTACAATCTTTGAATTAAAGGATACATGGTACCTTTAACTAGTAAGATCAAGTGACTTTAAATTAAATTTTGAAGCAAACCTTTTCTAATTGTAGCTAATAAATTTTATTTTTATTCTATATGTACGTCTAAGAAAATTAAAAGATAAATTAAATTATGTAGAGCGAAATAGGTAAAGCTAAAATGAGACCATTTCATTCAAATCAGATCCATTCTCTTCCAGCCAAAATAGACCAGAACAGTTGGAAACATGTCAAAAAATAATTCAAAACTAAAATTAAATCCATTTTTTTTACTGCAGTAAAAACGGAAACCTAATGGTAAAACATGTTTAACAAACGTCTTTCCTAGTTTAATCAATGATTTGTTTTTGTCCTTCTTGTTGTTGAATATTATAAATAAATAAGCAGTTAATGTAATTCATTGAACCCCTGAGACTCATCTGTCTACCTCCTCTCTTAATTAAATAATCCCTGAACTATCCATTCAGATTTGAAATGCACCATTAATGCTATAAAATTTCCATGGATTATTGCTTCTGGGTGAGAGAGATTATGAAATAGGTACATTGAGTTTTAGGCTTTTGGTCCATCAGATAAAATATATTTTAAATTGTAAAACTTTAATAAAATGTTTAAAAATATAAAAATAACAAAATAGTCATATAAATTTTATTTTACTTATACAGGATTTTAAGTAAAATAAGTTGAAAAGGTTTTTTTAATTTATAATTTTTAAAAAGTTCACTCGAGTGTAATTCAGTTCATAATTTTCCATCTCATGAAATAGGAGGTGTCCGATTTAAATCTCTATAATCTCATTTAGTATATTTTAAGGACAGTGAGTATCATCTGTGAAGATTATACACTGAATTTTCAATTACTTTTCACACATAAACTAAAAAAATTTACAATTACAAAATGATTTTATTTTATTTTTAAAATAAGATCTCCTTTCTTCAAAGAGTTTATAATGTAATTAAAAAGCTTCCAGAAGATAACATACCTCAAAACTCCCACGGAATCCGGACACAACAAGACAATTAAATTTTTGTAAATGTGATGTGCGACATGAAATTATTTAGTTGTCGTACGTTGAAATTGAATGTTCTGTCCTCGAAAAATGGACTACCTATTAATGTAGTTTGAAAACTAGCACTTCATGGAGTTTTCACTTGATTTATATATTTTTAATAATTTTATTTTCATCATGCTTCCCTTTCTCCTTCCCGCTTCATATTCATATTTTAAAAGAATTATACATTTTTATATTTAAATATATGAATGTTATTCTGTTAAAATATTTTTTTATAATTCATATTCCTTCCATCCAAAAATATTCATGTTATATACATTTTAGAATTGTCTCAAATTACTTGTATTATTCATTTATTTTTACATTAAATCAAAATTTTAATTTTCTTGATGAGTTCCAAATCACATTCTAATATGATGGAAAGACAATATTTTTTTATAAGTTTTGACTTATTCAAATACGTCATTTTATAATTATTTCCACTTCTCACTCTTATTGTTTCAATGAGGCATTGCTGCATAGTTATAAAAACTTTATTGAGCTTTTGTGGATGAACTCAATCGATAATATCTACATAACGAGACACCTCTCAGACTTCATTTTTTTTTTTTTTTTTTGCATTATGTTTGTATTGATTCGTAGAATCTATTAATAACTTTTTAGTGCACTTTGAGAAAAAATGATCTTTAAAAAATTTTGAAATAAGATAAGTATTTTGAGATAGGGAGAGTAGTGTTTACTGATGAATTTAATATATTTATTATTCAATTGTTAAAATTAAAATAATTTTTTAATATAATATAAAAGCAGGATCCATGGACAGTCGCTACACATAAGAGACAAAAAGAAATTACAATCTTAATTTTTAAAAGAAAAAGGAAAGGTCTCACCTATAAATTAGACAAAATGGTAGAGCTTGTGAGGAATCTAGGTGTTTTATAAAAACAATGGAATTTTCAACTGACCTTATCTACAAGACATGAGTAAATGGTGCCAAAACCTTAAGGTGGTAGGAACTAGACTACTAGAATTAAAAGCCAAATGGCAACTGGTCATGATCCTTGTGCAAGGGTCCCACCCCAATCAAACATGAAATAGACAGTTTAGACTTTAGAATTTCATTTAGGTCTAGAACTTGAATTATTTACTAAATAGTTCCTAATTTGGCCAATTTATGACCCCATTACAAATTTGGTTTTTTTTTATTTTTCTAGATTCCATGGGACCTACATTGACTGGTTTTCTTAGACCATGTGGAATTTTCTATAATTAGGCGCTGTTTAGGACATAAGCAAGACATTTTGTATTAGATTAGATTGTTCCATCACTGTTGGAGGCTGTATAGTTTCAAAATCATTAGGTAATGTTGGTGGGTCCCCAATCCATCTCTTGTATCTTGTGGAATGAATCTTCTCTTTCATCAATTATCATTTGGAAGTTAATGTTGATGTAGAAAATTAAACATTAATGAAGGTACTAAAATTCAAAAAGTGGATACTTAAATTGAGAAATTTAAGAACATGGTCCCACTTGATTACTTAATTAGAGGTGTTTGAAATTCAATTAACACAGTAATTAGCTATTCTTTCTCTGCTGTTGTCCATTTGAAATGAAACGTTGCTTATAAATCAGATGGTAAGCATTAGTTAGCCGGCTGTGAACAGGTGAGGCACTTTATAAATTGATGGAACATGTCCTAGTTTAAAAATTAAAATAGCAATTGGCCTCGGACTTGGATCTATACCATTGGCAATAAATTAAAAGAATATATGGAACATGTTAGAAATCAAATATGTGTACGAGTGAGATATAAGTTATTGAGTTTAGTAACAAAGAATTGATCATTCTTATTAATTATAATCATTATCATAGTTAAAAATTTCATCCATCTACAGTAAAAGAAAATGGATGTGTCTGTGAATAAAATTTATATTGTCTTATAATATGATTGTAATTTCTAAAGACTTTTCTAATCATATTATTACTTCAATAGAATTATTTTTCATAACACTTACCACATCCTCTCTAATCCACGGCTTAATGGTGCTTTTGCTACATCATGTCACAAATGTTGGTCGTATTTTCAAATTTCTCCCACATAATAATAAATTTTCAGTAAATTCTCAATAAATTCTGGTAAATCGTGTTAAAAATACTATAATAATAATATCCCGGTAATATTTTCATCTTTCTATAAAATTTTATATGAAACTCTTCTCCAAATCCATAGTAGTATGCAATATGCACATCTCTTTTATCGTTATTTTACCACCTAACTTATCTCAGATGTCCAACATTTAGTATCACATAATATTGTAGATTTAATTATTACATTATAAAAATAGTATTTTAACTATATAGATAGGCTCATCCATGCGACATCATACATATGCATCATTGCATAGGTGGGCCTATAAGGTCTATTTGGGTGGAGTCCAAGGGATAGAGATGGATTCATTCAAAAAAGATATTTTCAAGATGATATTTTTCATAAAAAATTAGCAAAAATCCAATTAATAAGATAGCGTGGAGGGATATTTTTGTATATTTTAAATCAGATCAGACTGTGAAAAAATAAGTCCGCATGAAATTTGAGTCAGATCAGGTCAGATTAAGAAGTTTAAAAGTAATCTGCGCCGCTTCAAGTACACCAAGTTATAAAATAGCATCCTGATTGAGTCGGTCAGAAATTTTGGTCAGATCAAATTTGGTTAAATTCAATAATTTTTTATATAAGTTGAGTTGAATTTATTGAAACCCAATCCTACTCAACTCAAGTTTCAATTCTCATAGCGTGATATGTAAATAAGGTCAAAATAGATTCCATTTGAATTTTGTCTCCCATGAATCAGATCTCCATGGAAACCTGAATATTTATTACCACAGCACTCCATATTTAAAAAAAAAAAAATTATTTTAACTAGTATGTTATATACACAGTTCACATACTCTCCATAAATTTATAATTGCACTCAAATATTAAAATTATTGATGTTCGTCTTAGTTACATCCGTTCAGCAGCCATTATGAAGTAAGTAATATTGTGATAATAAACTTTATTAAAATTAAAAAAAAGGGTATTATGTGTAAATTAGTACAATGGGTGTTATGTCTATTTCCAAGATGGTGGAGGAAATGAACAAGTGGATTGATTAATGGGCCATGTGGCACATGGTACATAAAGCAACGGCTATGATTATTAATGAGCAGGTAGGCAAATTTTTTCCAATGATGATAGCGATGATATCATTGATTGATGACAATAATAATGATAGGAAGGTGTCGTCCATGTCAGGGTAAAGGGTGCATCAATGTTTGTAAAATGTATGTGAGTGAGGAAAGGGAAGGGACCATGAAAATCTTTTCCTCATTGGTTTCAATTTTCAAAGAAATCATCTTCTCATTTTTCAACCATGGCAAACAATTTAAGGTGCCTTAGACTTTAAACTTTCCATGGCCCATGGCCACAGTAACTCTCTCTACGCAACTTTTTGGGTCACCCGCATTATCATTGTCACCACTTATTACCCCTCACCAGCCCTAATTTTCCACCTTATGCTTCTTCTTCTTTTTTTACTGTTTTACATTTTTACATTGGTTTATGAGAAGATGAGATCGATTAGGGGTGAAACTTGGATTGAGTTTTAACTGACTTGTATGATTTGACCTGAGAAATCAATGGGTTTGAGTTATAAATTTATGTATTTCGAGTCAGTTTGGATTGGAAAAATAAAAATTCATATGAAATTTGCGTTGGGTTGGATAGAAAAATTTAAAATTAACCCAATCCAACCCGACGTAATCCGATTCGACCTGCGTTCACCAAGTTATAAATACAACTCGGGTTGATTCGGATCAGCAATTCGGGTCGAGTTCAACAAATTTTTGACATGAGCTGAATTAGATTTATTAAAATCCAAAATGATTCGACCTGAGTTTCTGTACAAAGATCAATGATAAATAAGTAGTTAATTACAAGTGTACAACACTAATTTTATAACAGTTTACCCTAACAAATATCAAATTAGACTGTGGGTGGATTGTAATTCAAAATTATTCAATTTGAAGTTTTCCTAATAAATGTTAAATAAAATACAAATTTTGGTTTAATATGTTCGGATTTAATTAATTATTAAAGACTACTACCATATTAACATTATAAATATGATGATGAACCTTTTGTTATTTAGAAATAAAGGATATAAATCAAAATCCTTGGCATGTCATAAATTTGTGAACCATGATCCAACATTTGATTACAATAGAATAGTTCAATGCTTGCATTCGCAGTGAAAGTGAGATATTAAAACCTCAATTATAGAATATAGACCCCACCATAAATTACACTGATTTAAGACGATAAACCATAATTAAGAAGTAAATTGAAAGCAGTCGCATCTGGTACTGGTAGACTCATAATAAATCATTTTCCTAGCAAGGAGTGACACGGATTGTGAAGAGAAAGTTTTTATTTAAAAATAAAAATATGTCAAATGATTTTATTGTTTATATCCTTTGGTCTATGGGTTTAAATATCGATTTTTAAAACCTTTATATATTAGTCGATACAATAAGTATCAGTCGATATTTGTGATATATCCAATATATATCACTCATATTGAAAAAAAAATTAAAAAAATAAGAGAGAATATTTTTTTGACGAATAACAAGATTTTTTTCCATGCTTCGGTCAAGACAAGACTCATTTTGTCAATAAAGAATTCTGAAGAAAAATCTTGTAGTTGAAGGGTTATCATCGACCTAGGTTTTCATTATGGTAATCATTTTTAATTTTATCAAAGATAAATAATTTGATTATCACGTAATCTTTAAATCAAAGAGAATTGACTACAAGTAGAGAAATAATTTGATTATCGCACCTTTAAAGTTATCTAAAATTGATCAATTTAAATATTTTTTAATCTTGAAATTTTATAACCTTTAAAAATATAACTTTATTAATTTAATCAAAATAATTTTTAATAAACCACATATTCAAAAAATTAATCTTGAAATATACTGTAAACTGTTTCCCAATGATCATTTCACTACAAATAGATGTTGGGTGAAAGGTTAGCCAAGCCGCAACTCAGTGGCACGGTTGTAATGCTGCTGTAGCATGAGCTGTTGGATGCATCATCCTATTAGTAAAGTCTCATTCATAATGAATATTATGCCTCACAGGTTCAGATTTCAAATTTCAAAAGTAATAATAGCATTAGAGAAAAGTTGTTCCAAACGCACTCTGTTAACTTGACAACAGAATAGTGTGATGACTCAGAGTTTTCCTTAGATTATCAAAAATAAAAGAAAAATGTTCAAATCTTTCTCTCTTTTTTTTATAACTTTTATAGCCATCTCTAACTATTCTATTTTATTTTATTTTTATAATTTTTCACTTCCATCTCATGAAGTCCAGTGCTATTTCAGTGAGGTAAAATGTAACCAATCAATATAGTCACTAAAATTATAATGTCTGTGTGGTAAGTGACTAACCTTGTTTCACTAATTTGTACTATTTGCATTTCTTTTCTAATGGTAAGTTGGGATTGGACATATTACCCAACTCACAGCAGGGAAAAAGATGAGTTGCAATTCAACAAGAATATAATTATGAATTGGTTTACAGCAGCACAAGTGGTAAATTATTAAGATAAATAGTTGGGTTGGTTTGGTCATTTTTTACCTTTGTTAGATTTTTCAAAGATATTAATGAAACTGCTGCAAGAGATTTAAAGCAAATAAATGATTACTATCTTGATTCATGCATGGCAAATTGACGATATATTTAATGCTTTTTGGGCTCTTACTTTTTTTAAATATGTATTTTTTGTTTTTATGTAGAATTATTACAGTTGTTGAGTATCTAAGACAATCAAAAGAAGATATTTTAAAGTGGACTTATCGTGTACATCTATCATTTACTATAATTTTCTAACTTTTTTTTTATAGTTTTTTTATCATATATATAAAAGAGTTATAATTTTTTTTTCAATTTATATATGAGAAATCTTGGGATATCTACCATGATGTAAAAATCACTGTCCTATACAAAAAAAAAAAAAACTTTCATTTTAAAAAAGAAAAAAATTGTTCCATTTCCCTAAATTTTATTTCTATAATAATAGTTGTCCAAATTAGGTTAAACATGAATGATAGGAGCCCTATTCATTCATCAAAGAAAATGAAGACAAGGAAACCTACTGCAGCAAGCAACAATAGGGTGGAGTGCAGCAGCAGTAAAAGGTAAAAACCAGGGTCTCATAAAACTGTCGTGTGCGCTGTCTGGTAATGGCATATTGGCATGCGCATGGTATGTTCAAAAGTAATCGAAGAGTCTGGCCTAAACTTTCCCAACCAAGATTTAACATTTAAAATCTACTCTTTATAGATCTTATGTCTTATTTATAATTGGAGATGTTGGAAAAGTGCCCCATATAAATTAGGGGTGAAACTTAGAATGGTTTGGGAAAACATAAACTTGTATAAAATTTGAATTGAATTGAATTGGATTGAAAATTTTAAAAATAACTTGATCTAACTCGATCCAAATGCACTAAGTTATAAAATAATACTTTTGTTGAGTCGGATCAGAAATTGGAGTTAGATCAGCTTAAGTAACTCAAGTCAGCAAATTGGGTCAGATAGAGTTCAATAATTTTTTACATTGATTGTGTTGAATTTATTGAAATGTGACTCGACTTGAGTTTCAGCCCTAATATAAGAAAAAACATAAAAAGCCTATTTTTCTTTAGGAGATGGGTTTAAATATTAATCTAATATACGAACATATCATAATTTTATGAAAAATCATATTAGTGAATTTTAGGTGAAATTACTAGCCAAGGGATGTATTTCAAGCACGGCATCATTATCATGAGGCATGTGCCTCTTTTTAATTATAAGTGATGCCACTTTTCAAACACCAATACTCATTCATTCCTCATAATTCCATCACCACCTTCCATTCCAAGTATCCAAAATTCTAAGGCCATTAAGTCATGAATTTTAATGATTCAGTTACGAAATTATACACATGTCCATTAGATTGAATCTAATGTTCAAAGAAAGAAGTATTGCCGAAATATAAATTTGAAGAATTAGATTTGATAATTTAATAAAGTAGATAGTTAAATCAAAAGTTGTTTCAATCAAATTGTAATTAACATATCTAAATCCTGTACTTTAAATTTGTAGGATTAATTAACCCATCAAATGACTTGAACTATTGTATTCAAACTTTCAAAGTGAAAGTGACTTGACTGTGTAAGATTAGAGTCGTGGTTGTTGCATTATGTTCGTAACATACGCATGCCGGCACATAAATGCCAATAGCTAAGGGTGGCAAAGGTCGGATAGGACGATGGCGACCAATCTGACTAATTTGAAGATTTGATTTTAATTAATTAATTTCAATAAACTCAATAAAATTATTAAATACTTTTCTTATACTTGTAAAGAATATTTGTTGTTAGGAAAAATCCTTCTACATGATGTTCACGTCTTTTCTGCCAAATGAAAAACCATATGCCATTTTCTAAACCAAATGAGTTGCTCGGAAAACTTTAATAAGAAATAATTATAGTAGTTCAGTTAATTTAAATTTCTATAATTAGATTAAATATCTTGAATTTGACTCTTTCAAAATAAGATTTGTAAGTGATTTTGTGTATTTGTACAATTAATCTTACCTCCAATATAAAATAAAGATACCCATATTATCTAAAAAAATATTAGACCCAACGCAATTTAATCAAACCTAACTTCACATTTATATAATGGCATTTTCTTTCATAAAATAAGTATCTAAAATAGTAGGTTTCTACTGTTACTATATTTGATCATTTTTTATAATGATGGTAAGACATTGTTTGATATATTAGTTAAAACTACATGCATGTGTATTTTATAATTAAATTGTCTAGTTGTAGCATATTAGTATGAATTATGTATAGTATTTTTTTATAAATTTTTAATTGAAGTTGTATATTTGTCTAAGCATAATCACTTTCAATTTAAAAATTGAGTTAAGTGTTAGAAAATCATTATTTGATAATATTTTTGAGGTAAAATTTATTCTAAAAAATTAATAATTGAGAGTAGAATGCTTGAAGTGTTATATAAAGTTATAATTTAACAACTTAAACGATATTGGCCTCTTTATCATTTATATCGCTCCATTCTGCGATTGTATATGGTACTTCATCTATTATTACGAATCTTCTCCTCTAAAATTTTCTCTCATCTCTCAAATCAAATTCTCGTGGGGATCAAATAACAAAATATATTACAAAATTTATATTTTTAAAATAAAACTTATTTTTAAAAATTAATTATCGAAAATTAATGTACATTGAAAAGTATAGGTAATGATAACAAAAATTTATGTCAAATTAAGATGGAAGTCAACTCTGGCCAAGTTGACTCGAATAAAACCGCAGTCGGTGGGTCCATCAAACTCATTAGATTCTTGAGTCTCGACTCTTAATGGTGATTACAAGGCAATAAAGTAGTGTGTCAGTATGCAATTAGTGAGAGCGACAAGACCCAACGCTTAGGATGGACGGAAGAAGAGGGGTAAGATCTGACGGTCCACATTTGTAATCGCATGTACTGTAATACATGGATGTTAAAGACGATGGAGACGAGAGAGGTGGATGGAGACAAGTAGACGGCCGTGGATATTACTTCTCGAGTATGACTCATAATCGTTGGAAAATTCCCTACGGCACTTCATCAACCCAGACTTTATGCTTACATCATCTTCTAAACTTCACTGAATTAGTTGTGATGTAAAGAGATTTGAGGTGGTAAAAAAGTTTATAAAGTTTTACTCTTATTTAATTATATTATTTTTTTAAATCAACAATTTTTATTTATTAAAAATTAAAAAAAAAAAATTTAGTGAAACGATATTTTTTAAGATCCATACTTAGTCTTGTGTGGATGTGACTCTTCTGCTTATGTCATTGTTCGCATATAAGGGATTTTTCGCTTGATTAATTAGACATTTTTATAATACCGATTTGTATTCATTTGACTTTCTTTAGTTGTAAATTTTATTTTGTCTATGAATACAATTTTACATACTCTTTTTTTGATTGAGAAAGACACGACAAATCTCTATCTCAATTTCATACCCTCAGTTAGATCTACTATGAGGAATCCTTCGACTTGTTATTTAAGTATGAGATGCATAAAGATAAAAAATTGGATAGTTTTAATTATTGAGTAAAAGTTCTAAGTTAGACTGGACACAAAATTACATGAAGTTAAAAAACTTGATTGTGTTTTAAAAAAATAAATAAATTAAAAAAGGGTGCCCATATAGACACCGATGTTTTCTTTTAAAACTTTAAAGTTATTTTTTAAGCACTGTGTATTTTCAAAATTTCTCAAATTTAATATCCGGACTAATTACGATAACCTGATAAAAATACCTTAAGACTAAAAGGTCTTTTGACACTCCCAAATGCTTAAAACAGAGTGTTTTACAAATAAGGGTATCTCTAGGGTGTGTCGAGAACACATTTAGGAGTGTCAAAAGACCTTTAAGTCTTAAAATATTTTTATCAAGTTATCGTAATTAGTCCGGATATTTAATTTGAAAAATTTTGAAAATACACGGTGCTTAAAAAATAACGTTAAAGTTACACTGTGTATTTTCAAAATTTCTCAAATCGAATATCCGGACTAATTACAATAACCTGATAAAAATACTTTAAAACTTTAAGGTCTTTTGACTCTCCCAAATGCTTAAAACAGAGTGATTTACAAATAAGGGTCTCTCTAGGGTGTACCGAAAACACATTTAGGAGTGTTAAAAGACCTTTAAGTCTTAAAGTATTTTTATCAGGTTATTGTAATTAGTCCGGATATTCAATTTGAGAAATTTTGAAAATACACAGTGCTTAAAAAATAATGTTAAAATTTTAAAGGAAAGATAAAACTTTAACGTTATTTTTAAGCACGGTGTATTTTCAAAATTTCTCAAATTGAATATCCGGACTAATTACGATACTCTGATAAAAATACTTTAAGACTTAAAGGTCTTTTGACACTCCTAAATGTGTTTTCGGCATACCCTAGAGATACACTTATTTGTAAAACACTCTGTTTTCAGTATTTGGGAGTGTCAAAAGACCTTAAAGTCTTAAAGTATTTTTATCAGGTTATCGTAATTAGTCCGGATATTAAATTTGAGAAATTTTGAAAATACACAGTACTTAAAAATAACTTTAAAGTTTTAAAAAAAAAATTATTATTTAAATAATATGTTAACGGTATGATACATTAACATAATCGATCGCACGATGGTGCGATCGATTTGTTACGGCTGGTTTTGCTTTCGTACTTCCGCTCGTTCTCACAGAATTGATCACACGATGGTGCGATCGATTTTTTATGCTGATTTTACTTTCGCTTCTTCTCAGGATCAATCGATCGATCGATTTTTCAATTGATTGATTTCTTCAGCTCGTGTTTTGATCGATCGATTTATTCATATCAGTTCCGCGCGGAAGAGCAGAATGGTAATTTTCACCTAAAATCCAAATTTCGGTGTCTGCTGGCAGAAAATATCGGTGTCTATATGGGTACCCTTAAAAAAAACCTTTTCAATAAGTCATTTTAATCTTTTAAATAAATTCAGTTCTCATATAATTATTTTAATCTTTGATATTGTATTCTTTGAGTAATTGACTAATGTCAACAATTACTAAACAAATATTTTTGCATATGAATGGCATTTATATGAAATGAATAATAGAGCCAAGTTGGATCCACAGATTGTTAAGAGCCGAATATTGACAGAAGGACGTACCTCAAAAGGGTGTTCTTGGTATTTTCTTTACTTCCAAGTTTGGAAGTTCCAACGGCACTGTCATTCAAATCTTTTTTCACTAGGGCCATGTAAGGATTTGAGTCAATCAATTCATGTATAACTCCATCAAATGAAACATAAAAGTCTAATTGAATGGAAAAAGTTCTTTTTAAATTCTTCTTGAAATCTATTTC
Organism: Chimonanthus praecox; assembly: GCA_022113865.1. Taxonomy (NCBI): domain Eukaryota; kingdom Viridiplantae; phylum Streptophyta; class Magnoliopsida; order Laurales; family Calycanthaceae; genus Chimonanthus; species Chimonanthus praecox. The sequence goes on along the minus strand of JAINRJ010000096.1, from coordinate 168,983 downwards.
CAATCTTTCAAGTTTCTCCTTAACAACTATTTGAGGGAGTCTAAATAAAATTGTCTATATTCTATACACCTCTAATTTAATATTATAAATATGACACTATAAAATATGAAACTGAAATTATAGCTGACTATCAGCTAGAGTGGAACGAGCAGCATCGTTTAAGAATTCGAGAGTTGTCTCAATTTGAAATTTTATTAGATAATTTCAATGAGTTTTACAATTTTACTCAAAAAATTTAATGAAACTCAGTTGAATAGTTCGCCTTAAATTTCTATTAAATCAACTAAGATCAATTTGTCCAATTTTTTCCATTTTTTAAACTATGTTAACCAGTGTATATATGATTAGAAACAACTCCATTTCAAAAGTGGTACAAGTAGAAATTATAACCATTTTAGGAGAAATGTGACGGAGTTAAATAACCATTTTACTTCTACCGGTGCATTGCTTAACAAGTATCGATGCACCGGTATGCAGAACATATACATGCAGAGCGGTATGTTATCGATGCATCGATACTTGTTGAGCGGTGTACCGGTAGGAATAAAATGACCATTTAATTCCATCCCATATCTCCTAAAAGATTTTGCTCGTATTAGAATTGCCACCCTAAAGAATGTCTTTCAAAACCTGAATTTAGAGGATCAAAGATGTGAAATTTATCACCATCACATTGGTGTGCAAAGTATTCTTCTACACACAACACACCTTGACCGTCAAGAAGCTCCACTTATGAAGGAAAGTCTTGGATTCGGTTCACACTCAAACCCTTTGGGACACTTTTCATGGAGTTATTCCTCATCGACTTACCAATGTGAGTGGATTGAGACGTTATCAAATGCTCTTGGAATTAGTCTCACCTCCAATGTGGGATTGGGATACCCATGTTAAAAAAAAATTGATGAGTTCAAAATGAAACTTTTAGTTTTGTCGCACAAGAAAACATATGGTGATTTAGATGTGTGTGCCAATCAAGAGAGTTTCTCTCATACAATATGACTTACTATATGTTTTAGTTTTTTAAAAGCCTATCCATATATGGTAAAAAAATTGGTGGTAACTTGGATGTGCATGCCAACCAAGAGGGCTTCTCCTATACATTATAACTTACAACATATTTCAACTTTTTCAAGTTCTATCATACTTTGCTAAAAATTTGGCAGATATGATACATATCGGCTGATGCGTATGATATTTGACTGTACAAAATTTAATGAAATCGGCATGGGCCATTAAACGGCCGAGGCGTTAAAGTGTTAGCCTTATTCAATTTTTTTTTTTTTTTTATCTTTTAAGGATAAATTGTCGTTTCAATTTTTTTTTTTGAATAGTGCATTAGGTATGATTCCCGTTTAAAAGCAAGTTCTTCAAATGTAAAAGATATTTATCCACTCTAACATTTTTTTCCCATTTATATTTGTCCATTTTGAATTTTGTTCATCAATTTTTTTTTTTTTTTTGAATTTTTGCTATAAGATAATCCCCATTTTGGTGTTTTTTGTGAAAACCATTTAATGAAATGATATTGATTGTTTATAGAATTGAATTTTGACGTCTTAATGTGATTTATATGGTTTGTAGAGTGTTTGAGTGATTTTCAAGTTCTTTTATTTCAAGAAAATCATAAAATCTAAATTTTCTAAGATAATTCCCATTTTAGAGTTTCTTGTGAAAAAAAATTAAAGAAATGTTATGCAAATGTTTATGGAATTGAATGAAGATTCCTTAACATTATTATATAATTTTTATTTAGTTTGTTTATTTTTCTAATATTCCAACATTTTCATAAAATTCAACTTTTAAAAAAAAATTAAAGAAATATAATAAAAGATGCATGTTAATTTTGAATTATTTAAAACATAATTTATTTGTATCAACATTTCAACGGTTAAGAGTCTAATATTTTATATGAAAAGGACCATTTTTACCCATAATATACTCGCACTAAAATAATCCATCATATTAACACTTTTAAGGACGAATTTACAGCGGGTAAAATTTGATTCACACTTGAGTAGAGAGAGAGATGTGGAGTAAAAAATGAGGGAAAGTGATAGTTAAGATACACCCAGTTTTGGTGATAGAGGCTACAGACACTAATGTCAGATGAGTGCATGATGATGGCACTGGCAGGACACAATGAAAGCTGCTCTTTGCACACCGGACCACACCACACACTGTTTTAAAACAAGAATCTCGTATGGTTAGATTGGTTGCACCAAAACTTAACAACCAAAGTGATTTGGTCGGTCTTCACTCCTGCTCTCTTCCATCCATGTTTGGTTCCCACATTCTCAGGTGGCCCCACACCCACCATGCTCCAAATTTTCCAAACGTAATCCAAGGTTAAAATTAAAATTGAGAGAAATAGGATGATTTGCCCTTTTTTAAAGTGCAAATTTTATTTTTATAATTAGCAACATTATAAAAATAAAATAGAATTAGCAACATTATTTTTATTTTTTAAAATAAAATATTGAGAGTAAAAGACCTTTCTTTCTTGTGGAGGTTCAACTTCTCACATTATAAATATATTTTTTAAGAAAAAAATAGAATCTATAAATAGTGGATTTTCTTCTCTTTAAAAGAAAGAAAGGTCAATTATACAAGGTGAATAACATCTTTTCTAAGAGAAGATAAGATGGATAAAAATCTTTTAATTTAAAAAAAAAACCTCCTATTTTTAAATTCTTTTTATCTAAATACAACATGAGTGTACCTTTGCTAATTTTTTTTTCTTCTAATTTCATTAATGATAGAAAGTATCTTATATACAAAAATACATACACTTACTTTGTTTAAATTTAAATATGAACTTTTTAATGGGCTTTCATCCTCAACAAAGAATTTTTTAGAAGTTGAATGGTACAGTAATTGTGTAATTTTAGACAAGTTAGAGCACTCATTTTCAATCGAAGGATAAGCACAATTACATGTCATTAGGTGAAATGGATAGAAAATCATATGAATATTAAGATTTTATAAAACCTTCTCTATTAAATATTTAAAACATAAAAATCAAACTTATAACTTTTAATTTTTTTTTTTTTAAATATTTTATTTATTCAGTAAATTTGTCACGTTTACAGGCCTATCAAAATCCATATAATCCATTTTTTAATGAGCATATTCCAGTCTACCAGTGGGTGAGTCCCAAAGAGACCCCTCAACCCGCATGATTCCTTTACAAACTTTGACCGTGTACACCCAATTCTCCTAATTCCCTAACTCCAGAATTCAGATATACCAATGGGCCCCACTCAAGTAAAAATCCAGTCAAATAGTCAAAGAAGCGGACTGTTCTTCTCCCCCTCTTATATTATTTGTGGGGCTTGCAATCTCCAAAACGTCCAAAAGTGGGGCCAAACCCTCTCTCCCTCTTAAGCTCTTCTTCTCCTCCTCTTTGTTGCAGAAGCAGAAGCAACAGTAGCAATGGCATTTCTTCCTTTCCTAGTCTTCGTCTTCTTCCTTCTTCAGAAGCCGTTCCTTTCCTTCTCCCTCAACCAGGAAGGCCTCTTCCTGCAACGGATCAAGCTCAACTGGGACGACCTTCCAAGCTCTCTCCAATTGGGATTCCAAGGACACCATCCCATGCTCCTGGTCCGGCGTCACCTGCGAACCCAGTTCTCTCTCCGTCACCTCCCTCGAGCTCACCAACTTCAACATTTCCGGGCCTTTTCCAGACCCGTCTCTGCTGTCGCTTACCCAACCTCTCCTTCCTCTCCCTCTCCTATAACTACATCAATGGCTCCCTCCCCTCCTCCATTTCCACTTGTCGCAACCTCCGCCATCTAGACGTCTCCCAGAACCTCCTCGTGGGGCCCCTACCCCTCACTCTCCTCCCTTCCCAACCTCCTCTACCTCGACCTCTCTGCCAACAACTTCTCTGGTCCAATCCCCGACTCCTTTTCCGCCTTCTCTAAGCTCCACTCAATCTCCCTCGTTGCCAATCTTTTGAATGGCACCGTCCCCTCATTCTTCAGCCAGGTCTCCTCTTTGAGGCAGCTCAACCTCTCCTACAACCCATTCTCCCCTTCCTACCTTCCTCCCGAGTATGGCAACCTCACCAACCTTCAAATCCTCTGGCTCGCCGGATGCAACCTCGTCGGTACCATTCCACTGTCCATTGGCAACCTCAAGAATCTGACGGACTTGGATCTCTCCAACAACCTCCTGGAGGGCACCATTCCTCAATCCTTCACCTTCCTCTCCAGCGTAGTCCAGATCGAGCTCTACAACAACTCGCTCTCTGGGTCGCTTCCCGAAGGCATGTCCGCCCTTCGCTCCTTGCGTCGCTTTGATGCCTCCATGAACGCCATTACTGGGGAGATCCCCGAGGAGCTCTGCGCCTTGCCCCTTGAATCGCTCAACTTGTATGAGAACCAGCTGATGGGTCCATTGCCGGAGATCATTGCCCGGTCACCTAACCTCTATGAGCTCCGTTTGTTTGAGAATGGGCTCTCTGGCAGCCTCCCCCATGATCTTGGCAAAAATTCGCCACTTCTGTGGGTGGACCTGTCGGAGAATCTCTTCTCTGGCAGGATCCCGGAGGGAATCTGTGGAATGGGGGCGTTGGAAGAGCTGCTTCTAATCGGTATGGCTCTGTCTGGAGAAATACCGGCTGGGCTTGGAAACTGCCCGACTCTTACCCGTGTCCGGCTGAAGGGTAACCATCTCTCTGGCACGGTTCCAGTGCCATTATGGGGATTGCCCCTACTTTCCTTGCTTGACTTGTCGGAAAATTCTCTCTCTGGAGAGATCCCTTCAACAATTTCAAATGCTACGAATCTTTCTTTGCTCCGGATTTCAAATAACCAGTTCACAGGAACAATTCCAGAAGAGATTGGTTTGTTGAATCTAGTTGAGTTCTCTGGGAATGATAATTTCCTAACTGGGTCCATACCAGTTTCGATTTCCAATTTGGCCCAGCTTGGAAAGCTTGACCTTCACAACAACCGGCTGTCTGGTGAGCTTCCGGCTGAAATCCGATCTTTGAAGAAGCTCAGTGACCTCAATTTAGCTGACAATGAACTGTCAGGAAAAATCCCACATGAAATTGGCGAATTGCCGGTGCTGAACTACCTTGATCTATCTGGGAATTGGCTCTCTGGTGCAATCCCATCTGATTTGCAGAACTTGAAACTTAATAGCTTCAACCTCTCCAACAATCGCCTCTCAGGCAAGATACCGCCCCTTTACTCTGGTATATCATATAGAGAGAGCTTCTTAGGTAATCCAGGCTTGTGCGGTAGCATGGCTGGATTGTGCCCAAATTCAAATGGGCACCAAGATAAGAGCGGTCTGCTCATTTGGTTGCTCCGGTCGATCTTCATTCTTGCTGGCCTAGTTCTTGTTGTTGGTGTTGGTTGCTTCTACTGGCGGTATTTGGATTTCAAGCGGGCTAAGAGAGGCTCTGATAAATTGAAATGGACACTCACGTCATTCCACAAATTGGGTTTCAGTGAAGTGGAAATCTTGGATTCCCTCGATGAAGACAATGTGATTGGAAGTGGAGCTTCTGGGAAGGTCTATAAAGTTGTTCTGAGCAATGGAGAGGTGGTCGCAGCGAAGAAGCTTTGGGGGACATTGAAGAAAGGAGACATTGGAGATGACAATGAGAAACACCGTCCGGCTCCTGACAATGGGTTTGAAGCGGAGGTCAGCACATTGGGGAAGATCAGACACAAGAACATTGTCAAATTGTGGTGTTGCTGTACTGCCAAGGATTGCAAGCTTCTGGTTTATGAGTATATGCCCAATGGCAGTTTGGGCGATCTGCTTCACAGCTGCAAAGGGGGTCTGTTGGATTGGCCAACAAGGTATTCAATTGCATTGGATGCTGCAGAAGGGCTTTCATATCTGCATCACGACTGTGTGCCCCCAATTGTCCATAGAGATGTGAAGTCCAATAACATATTGCTGGATGAGGAATTCAGCGCCAAGGTTGCTGATTTTGGGGTCGCAAAGATAGTTGAGGCTGTTGCCAATGGGCCTAATTCCATGTCTGCAATTGCGGGTTCATGTGGTTACATTGCACCAGGTTTGTGAAATGAATTTGATGGTTCTTTTTCTTGAATTGAGTTGTCTATTCAGTTTTGATCTCTCGCTTGCAATTATGTGCATAACACCCCTCCCTACTTTCTTGATTTCTGCATTCTGGTTTTAGCCTTGATCATGATTTTTATTTTTTTCATTCAATTTCCATGGATTTGAGATTTGAGGGAAAGTTTTGACTTCACAGTCTAGATACGATTCTCTTGCAGATATTGTTTTATACTACTTTGGGCAATCCTATTATCTTGTAGTAAGAGATGTGGTAGCTTAACATTCTCATTTGTTGTTTCAGCATTCAAATGAATTGGTTTTGGAGATGGTATCCTAAGATATAGACTCATATAGTAAGATATATTTCTCTCTGAAATCCAAAAGCTAAAATTCTAGGACTTGGTTTCAAGCAATGATATTCTTCTGTTTGGCTAATGCACTTCACTACTTTCTGCACATTTTTAAAGCTAGCATACTGCTGTTATATAATCTATTCATTCTCATTTCATTCCAGTTGAGTACATTTAGTTATATCATCCATCTGTTCACTTCCTTTGCTAATATATGATGCTGCTTGTTACTTTGATTTGGTCTAGTTTATGTTCTGATTCTTCAAGACTAATCGATTGTGCTCTATTTGTATGTGTTGCAGAGTATGCTTATACCCTTAGGGTCAATGAAAAGAGTGACATATACAGCTTCGGAGTGGTAATTCTAGAGCTAGTGACAGGCAAGCGCCCTGTCGACCCGGACTATGGTGAGAAGGACTTGGTGAAGTGGGTCTGCATCACCTTGGAGCAGAAAGGGATAGACCATGTCATTGATCCCAGATTGGATATTTGTTTCAAGGAAGAGATATGCAAGGTCCTAAGCATTGGCCTCCTCTGTACTAGTCCCCTCCCCATCAACCGGCCAACAATGCGGAGGTGGTGAAGATGCTGCTTGAGATGAGTGCTGAGAACAAGCACAAGCCAGAGAAAACGAATGGGAGGCCACCCACTCCATGTAGCTATGAAGACGGGTCTAATCTTGACAGTATTGTTTGATGATCTGCAAAAGATTTTGGGCTGGCAATGAAGTAAAAATGCAGCACTCATTTCTCAATTTCTCCATCCCCTGTTTGGTGTCTTTTCGGCTTTGGTGTAGTGATGAACTTCAGATTGAAATTCAAATCGCATGGGAAGGGAATTCATTAGGCAAAACTGAGACAAAAGCTATTGTGGGGTTGTATACTGTAAATGCTTCAAAGATTTTCTTTTACACTTCCCTTGTGCACAAGGAAATAGCTACATTCTCTCTCCTGTTCAAGTAGCAGGAGCATTTAATGTTATTCCATAAAAGATTGTGCCTCTTGTGCCTCCTCTTGTTTGAATTTTGAAAAAAAAAAATCAAGTTTGGTTGATCATTTCTCTGCAGATTTTTTCACTGATGCTAGACTGCTTGAATTAATTTTGGTCTTGAAAGCCATACAGAGCTTTTGAATTTGCATACTAAGTAGCCTTACGTACAAAACTATAAATCTCCTCTCTCACTGCAAATTATACTATACAATTATACATCTGGATTGATTGTTGGCATGGTGAATTACCACTCCTCCACATGATTACAGGCTTCCAGCCAACCTTTTTACAAAAGCCAAGAGTTGTTTCCTACTAGAAAAGTCTTCTCTTCTACTCCTTTTGGGTGCCTTTCTCTGAAAAGTCTACTTGAGTGAAGTTGAGGGCAGAGGCTGCCATTGCATTCTAATTTCTACAAAAGAAAGAAAGAAAAAGAAAGAAAGAAAGGCCTGAACAGTGACTGACACCAATGTTCATCTGACGGAATGATGTATGGTTTCAACTTTCAACCTTTATTAATTATATCATCCACTACTCTTGCCACGGTGCGCTCAAAGAACAACGTCGTCAATTTCCAAGAATTCCTTTTTTCAAATTTTCTTTGACTTTTAAAGCTCAGAAATCGAATCTTACTGCTTGGTTTTTGCCATTCTTGCTTGTGTCTCACATGGCAAGATATTGTTCTTTTGCTGTTGCTCATTGCCATGTGTGGACTGTGGAAAGCACACATATTTTAAGTATCTTTGCCCTGTCGTTTCCGTGGCTTGGAACAGTCAAACAGGGTACAACTCCGGTTAACAATTCTAGATCAAGTTTATCAAATTTTGAACTGTAGCAGCTTGACCAAAGATCGATCCATGAATTCTTCTTGAACCTAACTAATCTGATTAACTCTTTTTTGAGTTGGTTGCATGTTCATGTTAAATCAATTATGAAAGATACGGCGAAATTCATCTATGACTTCTCAAGTGCCTCGCAGAACTGTTAATCTAGTATGGAATAGGTTTAAGTTTTGATTTCACATGTTTCTAGGACTTTTGTTGTATTGATTAGAATCTATAATAAGATATCTAATTATACATTGATCGTGTATTCAATTCCAAAATTTGCCAGAGAGCTTTAGGCTCATGAACTAGAGATTTAAATCTCGGTCACCTATTTTGTTTTTTAATTAAAACCTGAAATATCGGTCGATATCGATGATATATATCAGATATCGGTGACATTAATCGTATTGGTCGAGATTTAAATCCCTGGGCTCATCACTGTGAAGTGACAAAAATCTCATATTGGTTATTTTGAGAAACCAATTTATACTGTATAATACTTAAGCCGCTCTTATCTCAATGGTTAGCTTTTGAGAGTGATTTTTTAATATGCTATTAGAGCAGGTTCCTGATACAACCATAGGGCACAAGTACACATGAGGACATGTGTGAAGTGACAAAAATCCTTATTTATTAATTTGAGAAACCAATAAAAACAGGTCTTGTTTTCTAACAATCATTACCTAAGAAATATAGTCAAGGATAATGACTTTATAAATTGATTTACTGAAGTGTTTTTTTTTCTAAAGAAATTGATTATTATAAAATAAATTAAGGAAGATAGTTAAGGAGAATGACATTAAAAGCTTATACGTGGACCACATGAGTAGTTGGTATTTGCAGGGGACTCAAAAAGTAGGTGAAGTTTTATCTACATTCAATTACCCTCACTGTGTGATCCTAGGATATGTTTGGAGTGGGAGAAAGAAGTTGAAAGTAGGGGTTTATCTTTGTGTTATTTATTTCATAACTTCTTAATAGGAGAAACTATAAGGTGATATTATACCATGTTATCACTACTTTTTACTACTTTGTATAGAAACCTCTCCACTACAGTAATTTAAAAAAAATATAATCTCTTAAAAACTATCTCATTGATTGAGAAACAATGGAATTTAACCCAATACTCAATTCATGTGGCCCTCCACATCCAATCTAATCATGTAGTCCAATAATTATATTTTAGATTATTTTTTTCTCATATATTTTAGAAGTCGGACAAATATAGCAAGTTTGCAGCTATTTTTTCTTGATGATCAAGGTGTCCAGGGGTCTCACCTGTATTTGAAGAGAGAGCATTTTATCTCAACTAATCATTGAGTCATGTGCAAGCCTCCCAATCCCACACACCGGATAAAACAACTTTTGAATGGGGAGTGGTATAGGGGAATGTTGAGCGTGAATCGAACTTAAGACCTCCTTTTATGAGGTGAGCTTCTTGACCGTCAAGCCAACCCTCTCTTGGATTAAGTCTTTGGATCAGAAGCAGATAACAGGAAGCATCTGTAAATGATGTTATTGGTTTATGATGTCATACAAGGTCATAATTGTTGGGTGAAAATCACCTTCTCGATCACATACAAATAGCAATATCAGAAAACAGAAAAGAGAAATTAATAAACTCGTGACTGGATCAACAGTACATCACTGACGATCAAACTCCACATAGCTTAATAATAATATTATCCTATCTCTGAATGGAATGAGAATTCAATGAACTTTTTGATAAGAGGCATCTTGTTCATCAAGAACTCAGGAAAAAGAATAGTGGCCACTTTCCTAACAAGGGTTAGGATAAAGATGATTAGAGGAACCTCTTGCAGAAGGATGATGGTGGTTGTAAAGGCATCCATGGTGGGACCTTTCCATCTAACACTCAACAGGGTTGTGCTTCAAAATTCAAAAGTGGGTCCCTCAGCAATGGTGCAATCTTGTAAAAAAATGTTTTGAACTTTCCAAGTACAGAATTTAGAATATTCTTCCATATCAAGCTCTTCTCAGATCTCACTCCTAACATCACACTAAACTCAAAAGAAGATGTCATGCGTTTGTGAAACTTAATTTATTAAATTGGTGGGTGGAGTTGGAGCTAGTGCCAAATCCAAATCCAAATCCAAATCCCAACCTTTACTCAGGTTATTCATCTCCCAAACAGAGAAAGAATAATGGGTGGCATGTGGTTTGCTGCTTTGGCATCTCACCCATTCAGAGTTTGCACCAACTGTCTCACTGTGGTATGGTATGAAAATCAAATAAAGAGCTCCCAAAGATAGAAGAAAACCATAACCAAAGCCTGTTGTGGGTCTCTCTCTCTCTCTCATGCTGTGTACCATTCTCAAAGTACTTGGTTATGTCACAAAAAAAAGAATTTAGAATGCAGGCATGCTTGCTAATTATGAGGATGACAGAGTTTGATCAACTACCCAAATCTCATTGTTTAAAGATAAAAGATCTTGTGCATTATATTTAAATATGGGGGACTGTAGCATTATTGTAACTTGCCGGATGGAGGATGATTATTGATTTATTGTCTTAATGATCTCTTTGATTGGTTTCAATTCGGGATAATGAACCAAGCTAAAAGATACTACTCTACTCAGGTGTATTAATAGGGCCAGCTGAAATTTAACGAAGCCAAAGCCCAATAGAATTTTTTCCCCTCATTTAGCCAAGGCACATTTCCTAGGCCCTAAACATGGAGGTTGTACATGGATTCATGATGTATGGGCTATGGTTGGCTTCAGCCAGTTTGAAAGCCGGGGGATGAGAAAGGCCGAAAGGACTGCACTCCAGCAAAGCCCTATATTAAGATGGGCTCGAGGTAGAAATGTAGAATCAGAGATAAGATACTTGAGCTGATTGCCAACAGAGGTCTAGTATATGAGATGGTACTCAACTGGGACCTTGTGTCACCAAGCCTGTGCTTTCAGAAACCAACCCAGATACAGGCCCATTTTGATTTGCGGTATTGCCAATGGATGTATCCTTTATGCATCTCTTAATAAGGAGTCCAATTTTCACTACTTATTGGATCAAGGTATCCATCCATGTTTGCAACTCAAAATGGATGGACCAATCTTTTGAATTTTTTAGAGGTATTTCCTTATGTACTTTTGATATTTTCTTTCACAATATAGACGTGAGAAAGGCTTCAATGATGTGGATGCTTTGTTATACTTGGGTGCAAGTCAGGCCCATTAGATTAAGCCTTGAGTAATTTAGGCTCGAGCTCAAGTTTCACTATAGGGCCCAGACATGGATTGATCCCTCACAGTTCCTAATTATTTCAAATGGGGCATGGGCCCTAAAATAACTAAGGGCCCAGATATGGCCACTGGGAATAGGTCTTAATTATTTCAAATGGAGCATGGGTCCTAAAATAACTATGGGCCCAGATATGGCCTTTAGGTTTCTAAGCAGTTCATCAATTTACCTTCTACCTCACTCCTCCTTTTCCACTACTAACCCAACACCTCTAATGTGCCATTTTTAGATATGGCAAGAGCAAGTGAACAGATGTGTAATTTTAAGTTTTATTTAGAGATGTGATTAGCAAGTAGATTTGAGTCAGTTTATATTAGGGTTAGGTATAGAATAGCACAGTAGGATTTTAAATTGTTTAATTAATATATCATATTGTTTAACGTAAACATATCGCATAGACACATATATTGGATGTGTTGAGTTGCGCTTGGCCATATCGGCCGATTTTTTTTCCCATTGGCCGATACCTATCGTATTGGCGTAGATATCTCGGCCTTCAGAAAACCGAGATATCTATCATATCGGCCAAGATTTAAATCCCTGCTTGGAGTGGTTTGATTTTAAAATGGACCCATTTATAGCCAATTTGGAAATGGCCTTCGGCCCAAATAGATTTCTAAATTTTTCTTTTCTAGGTGCTGCTGGAGTGCTGGGCCAATAGGGGCCGGCCACCTTACCTCGTGCACTAGAGAGCAGGCAAATGTATGACACTCCCATGTGGAATTATAATGGTACTTGAGCATGAATTCTTTGGAATAATTTATGGTTGAATATGGTGATCACAAAGTAAATTACTCTGAATTTAATGATTAATCAAGGTTGTCTTTAAAGGCCACAAAAGTTTAAACTTAAAAAAATGAACTAAAGTGATCAAATCTAGAAAGGATAATAATTATTAGTCTAATCAATGATTTTATTAAGTTCTGTTTTCAAGCATATACCTTTTGTATTGATCCATTGGTCCGTCACAATAGGCGAAAGTGAGCCTCAAATATGTATGTAGATTGGACAGGCAATCATTTTTAAACTTGAGAGCTTCTCCCACGGCTTATTAGTTATTATTGGATAAAACTAGCAAATGTTTGGACATAAGGGTCCGATGTAGGCCCACTTAGCATTAAGTCTTATTCGTTAGAATTAGTTTTTTTCTTTTTGAACTTTAGATTCAACTGTTTATAATTTTCATTTGGTGCATTTTTATCTTTGGAGTAAATATAATATGTCAAAATATTTATCCAATGATTCATTTTAAATCTTAAAAAAATCAAGGGCTAACGTGATTCAATGGGTCTCATCTTTTACCGTATGATAGCCCTCGTGATAGTCTATTTATCTATATAATTTTTGTAATCATCAGATTGGACTCACTATCTGACATGGCCCGTCAAAACACTTGGGCTTTTTAGACTCAAACATCTGGACTGTTAAAATAATTCTTTTAAATATTTTATATCATTAGAGAATATAAGTTTTAGGAAAGTAAATAGGATCTCTTGAAACTTAGATGCTTGAGGATGTTTATTTTGAATTTCGAATTGAAATTTTAATGGAAGTAGAGTTGAAAAAAAAATCAGTTTTAGTCTCTATTTTCGCCCATAATATAGTTAGTTCGGTTGGTTGTTGTCATCATCCAAACCGTCCGATTATGCTACTAAATAAATTCAAACTTAAGTAGTGTACTCATATGAGTTTGAAGAGAATGTTAAGGTAAATTTTAAGCCTGTTAAGATTGATATAATGAGATTATGAGATATATTTAGTTAGTCATAATTAATGTTTTTATTTGTTTTTGTGTTTTAGAAATATAATTTGTAAGTTAAATTTAAAAAGATTACTATTAAAGATTGGATTAAAATGCATCATACATGTTTTTCATTTATATGGTCATGTTAAAATATTGTTTAATGTTAAATTTATCACCCATAAATATTTTAATGCTCTTTTAGGATATTTAATTATTATTTTTTAAATATTTCCATATATGCAGGTTTAGTTATTGAACATTTGTCTACAATTTCTTTTAAAAGATTTCTTGGTGTTTTATATTTATCTTTTTGTTTTTTTTTTTTTTAAATGAGCTAAATGAGATCTGGCCCATTATAACAACTACATGTTGGGAATTTTAAGAATAACGACAAAGATAATCATAATAATATTATAAACGATGAACCTAGGGCCTAGGGCCCAGGGCAACATGATTTTGGCCCATTCCAAAAAGTATCACCACAATCTGGCCAAAATCAGCACCATCTAATATGATTCATATCAGTAGCAGCCAAGGAAATCATGAAATCAGGATCAAACCAAACCATGTTAAACTACAAAGGAACTAACTTTGATACTTTGAACAGTACTAGATCAATGGTGACTTTTTTTTAATGAAAGGATAAGAAATTTATTCATTCAAATGGAAAAGGAAAAACAAAAAAAAAAACATAAAGGGGCCTAAATAGAGAGCAAAACACAAGCCCGGCCCAGGTAAAGGAATAAGCAGCATAACTAGAAAGAAGCCAGCAACATAGAGCTTCAAAAGAAAATACAAGAAAACTTGTATCCCGGGTCAGGAAAGAACCAAAAGGAAAGACACATTACCCATCTAACATACCACCAGCCGTAGGAATAATACAACAGAGGGCCTCATTATAGTGTTTGAGAAACTTCAAAGCCCATAGTGCAGGAGAGGCACTGCAAAGCAGTATCAATAGCAGTTTTCATAGTGCATAGACGTCACATAGTTGAGGATTGAAGAAGGATACGCTTAGCCTCACAGTTCCCAGAGAAGAAGACATGATTAAGCTTAAGCTTCCTATTTACCAGAGAAATAATACACTGTTGTAGATCATGGAGAGTTGACTCTTGAGTGGGACTGAAATCTCATCATTTATGGGCTTCAGATGGGAATGTAAATGGGCCATATTTGGATCCAATATGGGTAATAATATTTCTTATTATATGTGTCTGCATTTGCTTTATATTTTCATATTCAAATTCTGTCAGATTTTTAGATGTGAGATCCATATCTATATTTAGATCAAAGGTAAAAATATCGGCCGATACATATCGTATCGGCCGATATATATCGGTTTTTAAGACCGATTAATATCGGCCGATACGATAAGTATCGGCTGTATATACCGAATATCGGCCGATATGGCCGATATTCGGTCCGAAATATCGGTCTAAATATCGGCCGATATTCATAAATATTGGTATTTAAATTTTTTTTTTTAAACACCCGATAAGGTTTTTGACGGTTTTTACAAGGTTTTTCGCGGTTTTTTACGGTTTATGGTTTTCACGGGTTCTCACGGTTTTTCGCTGTTTTTCGTGGTTCAGGATTTACGGTTTTCACGGGTTCTCACGATTTTTTGCGGTTTTTCACGGTTCGTCACGGTTTTTTGCGGTTTTTTCACGGTTCCGATATGGAGGAGAGAGAAAATGCCGATATCGGTAAGAGAGATAAAATTATCGGCCGAAATATCGGCCTAGCCGATTTTTAAACCCCTGATTTAGATTATATTGTTGATTTTGATCTAGATTCGGATGTTCACATAACTAAAAGTTTTAACAGTTTCTTCAACATAAGGAAAATAAAATTAATTAAATAGTTAAATTCCAATAAAAAAATCCAAATACAATAAAGGTTATAATTAATGAAAATTATTAATTATAATTCTCGGTCTTTTGTCTGTAATCTTCTATTAAAAAAATGCGATTTGCTGCATGGGTCTACAAATCAGAACATCAATTTATGCAAAGAACTGTGAATCGATCCAGTTCAATTGGGTTGGCTCATCCTCCATCGTGTTCGAATCAGACTCAACGTCTACATCAAATATTAATCTATGGATACATGTACAAATAAATAATTATTTATTCATAAATATAAATTTATGTAAAGCCATATTTTAGTTAAACTACTTAAATTTTTAAAAGCAATTTTAGATATTATTTAATTTAATAAAAATATAATATCTATCGATATTATTTTCATAAAGCAACAAGCGAAGCAAGTGACGATATTAGTTTCAATGAACTAAATTTTGGAGAAATGACTATAACTTTTATTCAAAATAATTCCATAATTATGTTATCTAATTTGATCACTCCTAGTTTTAATTAAATTAGATGCACTAGTTTGTAAGAGAGATGAGTCTGTCCTTAAAGAGTGTAATTTATATTTTATCTTATTATCATGTTTCAATGATATTGAACTTGTATTACGATTTAAAACAATGAAACCTATATACTAAATCAAATTGTATAAAAAATGATAAAATCAGTTTCAAATTTTTAAAATATAATTAGTATTTTATGTTATTTTATAATTATTTAGCAGCTTTTATTTTATTTCAGCAAGTGCCACCAAAAGTAGCTCCCACATGGCAGTCTCGCTCTCTGTCAGAAGAAGAGACGTAAATTCCATGGCATTTGCTGGGGAGTATGATTCTTTGAAGAAGAAGAAGAGATAAAAGGGAAGAGAGATCTCAATGTAAGTTCTTTGTCACACAACTTTCCTCTGAAAGTAGATTCCATGGATTTTCCCAACTTTAACCTGATACAATGGGTCTTCTAACATTCATACCTAAAAACCAAAACAAAAGAAAAATGCTCGATATATTTTTATCTTCATTTTTATGTCCTAACAATTGCACAATAGCATTTCTTCCCAGAGGGTTTTCCAGTTTTGCTATTCTCAACCCTCATAAGGGGTTTTGTGAAGATAAATTTAGATCTTATTAAGCTATATTTAGATGTTGATTTATTTAGTTATTATTTATTAAAGATGTATTTCCTCTCTTGGTGATTGCCCTTTTATTTGCTCCATATTTGTATTTCCTTTACCCTATAAATAAAATCACATGGTCTCTCCTTGATCAAGGAAGACACACTCTTATTTTACAGGTTTAAACAAAAATGGTTAAACACATTTCTGCATTTTCTGCTTATAGTTAAAAATTATTATTTCCAAGAGAACTACTTTCCTTTCCATTTCCTCCTAATGTGCACTCTACATGACGTCCCTTGAACTTGATTTTCTCCCTCATTTGTTGTTTCTGAAAGGCTTCAATGGGATTGGGAGGTGTAAGCATTGATGGATAATGCAGCTGAGTTATAAATTGGGCAATGCTGATTTTGGGCTTCTGTGAGATGGATCAATGTTGAGATGGAGATGGAGATTTCAATCGTGTATGATACTTGTAAGCTAGTCTCAATTTAGGAATTTGAAGTGGAAGAAGATTTGTGGGTTGGCAGTCTGTTGGCTTGCATCTAGTAGCTTGAATTTTGGACTTTGGACCATTATTTTTCTAAATCATAGGTAGAGACCAATGGGTTCCAAATTGATACAAGCTCGTTATCTAAAGGGAGAAGCTGAGAGGTTGATTTTTAAAAAGGACTATACAGGCGCCAGGGGAAAAATTCTCAAAGCACAAGAGGTCTTTCCAGATTATGAAAATATTTCTGGCATGCTCGATGTCTGCCACGTACTATGTGCTGCCGACATGGAGTTACCGGGCTGTGGCATTAATTGGTATTGGGTTCTTCAGCTCATACCTTCTGCTGATGATTTTGACATCATATCCCAGTACCAGAAGCTCACTGCTTCTGTGGAATCCATCAAGGGCGCATTCCCTGGCACTGACTCTGCCATGAAATTTATAGCGGAAGCTTTTTCAATTCTTTCAGACCGAGCGAAGCGGTTCGCATTTGATTCAAAGAGAACTGCCTGTACGACTGGAAGCTTGTCATGTAATTCACGGCCATCAAAGGGAAATGAAACAACAGGCTTAGTTGAAAATATCATACAGGAAAACCACAGCATGCGAGGCTCTTCCATGAGTAAAAGTGTGGTTATTGGTGAGATATCTGACGAAAGCAATCAAAGTAGCAGTTCAAGCAAGTTGACTTCAAAGGTGCTCATAGATTTGGGTGAAAGAGTTGGTGCTGCTGATGTTTCTAATGAAAACATTCAGAGGGCAATTTCCAGCCAGCTGCCTGCCAAGTGGCTTACAGATCTTAGTAAAACTATTGCTGCTAATGAGGCTTCTGATGAAGACAAGCGGAGGAGCAAATTGGGTGAAGTGCCTTCGAAGAGGCTAAGATATACCAGTGGTGTCAATTCTGTTATGGTGGATGTGGTTGATGATGATGTGAAGTGTGTAGAGCCAAGAACATTTCCCTCTGTCCATGACATTGGTCGAAGAGAGGATTTATCTCAGGATCAGATATGGGCTGTTTTTGATGGCTCAGATGCCATGCCTCGGCAATATGTTAAGGTAAACAATCAACTTTCAGCGAGCATGGTATCTGTGACACATTTGGAGCCTCATCCTATGCATGATGATGAGATCCGTTGGGTTGAAGAAAATCTGCCCTCGGTATGTGGAATCTTTAGGTTGGGTACAACAACCTGCATAGAAACATCGAAGTTCTCTCAACTGGTGAAATGTGACCACAGCACGAAGAAGTCATTCTACAGGATTTACCCAAGGGAGGGTGAGATTTGGGCAATGTATAGGAACTGGCATAAAAAATGGGATCTTTCCAATCATAATGGTTGTCAGTGTGAGGTTGTTGAGATCCTTCAGGACTTTGATGAAGAAGTTGGTATGTGCGTGTGCAGGTTGATTCCAGTAAATAATTATTTGACCTTTTTCCAGAGGCAATCATGTGATGGGTTTCAGTTGACTCGGTCTGTTTCTAGAACAGAGATGCTCAGATTCTCTCATCGGATTCCCGCTTCCCCTGTGCTTGGATCTGAAAGACATGGAATTCCAAAAGGTTCATGGCACCTTGAACCTGATGCATTGCCACTCAATTTATGTTGATCGTATTCATCAAAGCATCTGGTGAGTTTTGCTTATGAAGCTATGGTGCTTGTGAGTATGCATGTGAGCATACAGATACGGTTCTTATGTATGAACATCTCTTTCTTTAGTGATGACAGCATGTAGTTTCATGTTAGGAAAACAATGTTTTTTTCCTCCTCCCCCTTTTCCCTCTTTTAGGCAGTGGCATAGAAGTTAACAGCATGAGAAATGCATAAGAAACTAAAAGGAAATGGAGAGCCATTTTATAGCAAGTGTCAAGTGGAATCAGCAGGAATGTTATGGAATTTGCCATCCCCAACATACACGTGCATTTAGTTGGACTGGAATGGCAAGGCTAGAAGCTCCTGCTTCTCAATGATTCCATTCTTGGAATAAAATCCATTTCACCGTGGAAACTGGTATTCCATGAGCCCCTGTCCTCTTGTTCCTGCCCCATCCTGGACTTGAAAAGCTGCAGTTTTGAAACCTCATCTCCAATTCAGTGGTGTGTTTACAGCTGCAACTCGTCCATTCAACTATGATTTTTAACTACTGTTGATCGTAATGTCCGATTAATGACTCTTGGGATCATGGATGATTTTTGTTAGCCTCTTCTTTTGGGGCTTACTTTGGGCATATTTTTCTTTCCCAGACATACCAATCCCATCTCTCTCTCTCTCTCTCTCTCTCTCTATATATATATATATATATATATATATATATATATATTGATTTTCTGAAATTTCTTTTACAGAACTGTCTGCATTATTTTGTTCAGATACTCTGTCTTCTTCACTATTCTCATCTGATTTGTCTGCTATATCTCGTATTTTCATTTTTTTTTTTGAAGACCATGATGTCCAGGCCTCTTAGAGGACCTAACTAATCCTTGGGGCACATAGAAACCTCCCTATTCACACACACTGGATAACACTATGAGGAGTGGCCATTTGTGTTTATTTTTGTTTTTATTTTTTGCAACACCTCTTGTTGGTTGCTTGGAATTTGTTTGCCTTTGGCCTTACCCATTCCAAAGATTTTAACCATGTTACTTAACATATTGAAGTCCATGTATATCTCTTACCTTCTCCACATTGGTGCCCATCTGAAATACTTTACAAGAGGAAAATGAGAGAAACGAAAGTAGTATGCCATCAAGTGGTTTTCTCCCACAATGCCATTACTACCTTGAAGTCCTGGAAGTTGAATCCTAACATATCCAATATGCCCTCAAGTTTTTTTTTTAAATGGTAATTAATTAATGGAGAAACAAGAGGAAAGTAGTATGAAATCAAGTGGTTTTATATATAGTGATTTTCCCTTGGGCGACAGTCACCCCTAATTTTTTCTTTTATATTTTAGAAGAAAAAATTACTTAAAAGAATTAAGAATACTGGGACAGCTTTTCCCCACAGTGGAGTTGTGGCTACCTTCTTTGCAACAATCAGAGGCTCTAATAAATCATCAAGAAGAACCGAGGCCTATTTAGTTTGAATCATGCATTAGTGTCTACTTATCTCCATCCATTACCTCAAAACACATGAAACACAGACACAACTCCATAATCCATGAAATTGGTGGAAAATCACCCAAAAACATTAGAAAATATGTAACTCAGACCACCACACCTACATTACATTTCCAAATGAAGGATGATTAAACCATAATAACAATTTCTTACATAAAAGTCCCAACTTTTCATTAACCTTACAGAAAAATGGAAAAAATTACAAAATTAAGAACAAATGCATGAGATCTAACCAATGAAGCATGCATTAGTGTTTACTAATCTCCATCTATTACATCCAAACACAAATACAACTCCATTTTCCATGAATTTGTGTTTTTCAAAAAAAAAAAAATCACCAAATTTTATGAAAGTGGTGGAGATAAGAACTCAAAGACCACTCACCAAGCGTGTAGCCCAGTGGTCAGGCTGGCATGGTTTTTCTCCCCATTTGCAGCCTTCGATTTTTGGCTGCCACCTGACTTAAACCAGGCCGGTTGTGTGGGATTGTGGGTTAAGCGCTGTGGGCATGGGGGGATTAGTTTTGTTGGATAAAATACTTCAAGGATACCTCTTAAAAAAAAAACTCAACAATCGAAATCACCCAAACACATAAATTTTTATACATCACAAATGCAAAAGTAAAACAAGATCTTCTATGGAAAATACTTTCTCAAATCAAGTGCTTCTAAGTTCCAAAACCTTGTCAAAGCAACGATTCAAGATAAGAATTGTCTGCCACGAAGCTAACGTGGATAAGTTTTTGAAAATAAGGAGAAAATGAGCGACAAATGGTGAAAATGGACGTGATTGGGAAGGAGGAGGAGAAGAAGATGAAAATGGAGGAGAGAAGGAGAGAAAAGCCTTGTTTCAAGGAATTGGGAGGTTGTCTGCAACCGTTGGGCCTCTGCCGAACAACTGGGCCTCAGCCCAAAAGGCTTAGGCTCATTTAAAAAAATGTCAACACTATAGTGTGTCTGCCAATAAAAACTCTTTTCCAAACTGCACAAGCTTCTTCCAAACCATACAACTTTCTGGATGTATATGATGATATTTAGACATAGATCTTACATGAATCGAATGATGATGTACCACAAGAGTCGATATATAGAAATCCAAATTTGTCGAATCACTCATGTTAGAATCTTATACAGCGTAAGTCTCCCCATTCTGTCATCTAACTTATGTTCTTCATTTAATATTTAGACCGATACAATACTGCTGTTAAATAACCTATACCGGCCGAATTAAGAGACTTGTAGAGATTTCATATTTAATATCGTAGGTTTTGGATGGTAGTAGAGGGTTTATATTAAATGAATTAGGTAGTTGTTGTGAGTTGAGCCAGTAAATTAATCATCATCTAGAGCTATTTATGGAGGTCTATATATACCCTTGTACACTTCATTGAAAGATAATAGACAATAAATTCCTCCATTGTATGTCTATCCTTTCTCCCAATTCTTGTGTCAATTCTACTCCATCCATACAAAGAATTACCACATAAAGTTCATATACATATATTTTCCAATAGTTGGTATCAAAAGCCTCAAATAGTTCGTATTTTTCAAGTTTTTTTTGTAATTCTCCGAGTTCGGGCATAATTTAATACGAAAATTTTGTACTCTCTTTATTATTAGTGGAAACTCCCTTTGATATGTCCATTGATTTTTCCATTGAAATTGAAGAATTTTCCACATAAGATTCTGTATTGTGGTTTGATAGTTTGTTATTGATTTTATATTCTTTTTGTAGTGTGCTTATTTCCATATATTAATCTACATATGAACCAGAAAGGAATTATCTTTCTAAACACAAATTGGTTCACTTCCTTCCAATGACCTCATCAAGCTTCCTTCAATCCCAAGTCCTAGATAATAAAAGAAACCTATGATTATTTGTGCATACAAATGAAGACATTATTGGCTCTTTAGTTATGTCTTAGGATGAAAAGAGTGCTTTCATCACTATTATTATATCAATATATACAAACGAAAAGGATAGGATAATTCCTTTCAACGATTACAAGATAGGGACTTGAAGAGCCCTAGTTGTTACAACTAGAGCACATGAGTCCTACACATATACTACACTGTTCAACATCTCCCCTCAAACTCTTAAGAGGCATCAAAAGAAAGCATCTTGAGTTTGAATCTAAGAAATTTGTGGCTATAAAGGCATTAGAATTGGTGATGTTGAGTTGTTTGGTTCGCTCTTTGAACATATCATTCGTTGCGATTAGGATGACATTTTTAGTCATAAAATATTGGTGTTGGTTGAGAATGCACGACACCAAAATCTTAAGAAGCCAACGTAACTAAACTAATTCAGTTGTAGTATTAGTCAAAGTATGATATTCTGCTTCTGTACTCAAACAAGAAACAATGATCTATTGCTTACTTTCCTAAGGGATAAGAGAATCACTAAGAAAAATAAGAAACCCAGAGGTGGAACGTCTATCAATGATGCCATGGGCCCAATTAACGTGAAAATATGCACATAATGAGAGTGAAGAGGAAGAAGAAAAGAGCAAGCCCCGATAGAGAGTACCATGTATGTATTAAATAATACGAAGTACGACAGCAAAGTGAACAGAAGTAGGTGGAGACTATAGACGCAATCTGAGAGGGTGAAACTATTTCCTATTATTTGTCAAGAGTTATGATTTAGTAAATCAAGTTAAGCAAATACATGGAGCCACTAACAAATGTTAATGGACAACATATTGAGATCTTAAGATCCAAATTTGATTTCATTGTAGTGGCCATTTAGGAATTAAAAGATTTGGGGTAATGATCGATAGAATACAATGTCCTCTTCATCGTCATTCAATCCAAAAAAAATATGTAATCGAATCCAAGTATTAAACCGAAAATGGACAATGAAAACTGAACCCTATATTTATAAATGAAAGAATTAACAAACAAATTCCGATTATTAGGCATTATGAAGTTACTAACCAAAATGCTTAGTTTTTACACCTATTTGCTATAACTAGTAGAGCCTTAACTTAAAATGTTAAAAAGACAAAGATAAAAGATGGAATGAAAAATTCGAATTAGTAAAGAAAGTTGTGCAAACAATATTTTCAGAATATCTTTTTCTCGAAGACTACTAATAATAATCATTTTAAAAAAAAGTTGTCCACTGTGAAAGATAAAGTGGTCTCACTTCAAAATGTTTTACTTTCTTTTTTTAGTTGCCATATGAGCTACATATCTTCAATTTAAAAATGCTTTTGAAATATGTTTTTTACACCTTAATCTTAATCATTCATTTATTCTAATTTACTAAAAGGAAAAAGATATGGATATCAGAATTTTTTTTTAACAACACTGGAGTACCTTTACACTAGTTACATGATGACAAATGGATAAAATTCGTTCTCCTTCATTATTAAAATCTTTGTGTCATACATTGTATAAAACAATCACATTGACCATAGTTAATAGACTCAAGTATATCTTGCCAAAATTAATTTGAAGTACAGAAGCTGCCTTTGTCCCTTGGTAAAACGAAGAGAATTCTTTTGGAACAACAAGAATAAGTAGTAATTTAAAAACCCGCCTTTTTAAGGAGTTCAACTCTCATTCATTACTTACCTTTATACGATATATCTTGATTATCATCAAAACTTTTTCAAAATTTAAACTCTTAAAAAAAAAATTATTGACTTGCTTGTCATGGACTTAGAGATTGCACTCATGAATTGCTCGTGCGGTACTTGAACAACACCCAGATTGTTGAATAAGTCAATCTTCCACCCTTCAACACTAAAGACCAACTTCATTCAAACTCTCGCTTAAGCAATCACAAGAACACACTTGAACACTTGGAAGTAATGAACTTGTATTGCACTTGGAAAGTTACAACTCTTGAGTAGTGAGTTGCAAATGAGACCTCACTCTTATTTATACATGAAGCCTTGAAAATGAATGGCTAAGATGATGCCACATGGCAATTATCCAATGGCTATGGAGAATTCTAAAAACTTCTAACATATTCTACAAATTCCTATACTCCAAGAGTCTTCTTAAACCATCAAGAATGTTCCGAAACCTTCCGGATTGTTCCAAACTCTTCTTGAGCATCCGGACCATTATAGAACAATACAGAAAGCTCTACAATGTACATGTAATCTCTTATTTACATAAATTACAAGATGGATAGATTGGGTGAATCTTTGGGTGAAACATGCTGCTTGAAAGAGTTATACGATTGACCTTCAATAACTCGTAAGATTTGAAAGTTGTTATTTTAAAGGGTGGCGACCCCAAAATTTTTTATATACTCCTTTCTTTTGTTTTCCTATTTTACCCTTACACCTGTCATGATTTCCCAAGAAATTCTTATCGTGTTGGCGACGTACCCTCCCTTCTTAGGAACCATCAACCCTCATGGTGACCGGACGAATTCAAAGACAAGAAGCAGTGAAGGAGCTGCTCAAGGTCCTTAACATCTACTTCTCTATTATTATATCCACCATGGATCTCCTGAAATCTCCATATGGATCTCTCGACCTCTTCACCACCGCCACAATCTCCTGGACCTTTCCTCTCGAGCTCAAGAACTTGAATACTTGATATGCAAAGATTTTCTAGTATTGTTCTTGTCGTTGATGTATATTTCAGAGGAATTAGAAGAGAATCTCTCAGAAGAGAACATATTCATCGTCTCTTGCTCTGTTTCTCAGTCGCTGTTGAAAAACTCGAGACTGTTTGTTTAGGAAGTGCTTGTCAACATTGTTTCTATGGTGGCTTTCATCTTCTTTTCCATCGGCTTCTTCATTTTTTTCTACCTTTCTAACTTCTGTAGTGTATGAAAGGAATTTAGAGAAGAACCTGGGGATGAAGGAGGACACCTCCTTCCTCCATGCATTTATTCGCTGGCATTCCTCTTCGACTTCCAGCGGAAAATGAAGGGAGAAGTTCGAGTCTCGGGAGATGAAGAGTCGAGTAAGATGAAATCTCGACGTAGAAAAACCAGTTCCTGGACGATATCAGCTATGTTTCGGACCGACACCACATCGGCTATGTTTATGACGGAGAAGAAGACGAAACCCACCATAAAAACTGTTAGGATTGTGGCTCAATTCAAACTGGTGTTGGCGTGGACGACTCCTCATGCAATTAGGAGAATGACTGGCTAGAGGAGTCCATATGAGATATGGGACATGGCAACTTATCAGAGATTAGCTTGTTGAAGGTGGTATAGTTTCATTAGGACTGTATGACAGACAATTTTATTGGGCATACAATACATATCAGAGTTTGGGATTAGAAATTCTAATCCAAGTGGGACTCTACAACTAATTTACACGGCATACATTGAGTAGGACTCTGATGAGGACCGACTGCACATGTGTGTGTATATACACGTTGGTGGGTAAAGAACTGGTGAGCGTCGAATCCAAAGAAGGCAAGGAGAGAATGACAGTCGAGACGACCTTTTCGCTATGGGCCTCTATGGCCGTATGCAAAGAGGCACATCCATGCTAGAGGAGTGCATGGAGGTGTGTTTGCATGGTGTCTCAAAGGAAGCCTTCGAGTGGTGAGAGAGATAGGTGTACATGAGACTCGGGTGTTGGGTCTGAGAGATAAAACTCATGGAGTCGTGTTATTATACTTGAATTCTTTTATCGCATATAGTGAAGTTATTCTTCACTCCATGGAAGTAGGCCAGACGTTAGCCGAATCACGTAAAATATCGGTGTCACGCCCTAACCCGAGATGTGGGCCCGGAACGCGACTTTTTTTTTTTTAACAAATCGAAACTCCACCAGTCCATGGGCCTCAAGTTCACATAAGCCCATAAAGAAGACACACCTGTTCGAGAAATGTAAACTATCACATGGGATTATTCCAAACATAATATAAATACAACTTATGTTTATATACCACTACACGCCATAATTATAAACATAAGTTTGAATGCCATATGTGAAAAACCAAACAATACTTACATAGTAAGCAACTAAGTAAATTCTAATCCAAAATAACTTATTGGAATCCAGAGATTCCACCGTTTGGGTAGTCGCAGAGGGGTCCTCCACTGCTTTCAGATCACTCCCTGCATTGAAGTACATGTGAGCTTCCAGCCCAGTGAAAAGAACTCAATAATCCTAGGTATTGCATGTGATAGAAAATAAAATTTACAATGTAGATAAACAATTAATAGAACATGTGGCATTTGTTCTTGTCTTCCCATACACACCCATGTACAGTCACACAAGCATTTATAACTCACATATGCATATGTAAACTCACATGTGCATTCTGCTTTCTTCACATGCAATATGCCTTCCTTCCATGCATGCATATATAAATATATATATACATATATACACGTGTCAAGGTTTTTTCGTAACCTTATACACTGAGGTATCCCACTCAACCCCAGTAGCATCAAGTCCAAACGGTCAAGATACAGCTACTTGCAAAAGCATAACGACTCTACGGTCCGACCCTATGGCCTATACATGAATGATGGCATACAACCGATGCATATGAATACGACCCAACAGTCCATGACAATACCCCGGTCAATGCATGAGAAGGCTTTTTATCGAAAACACAAATCATACCCCAAATGTTGGAGATTTAACCATAAACATGATTTACTTACACTTTACTCCATGTACCCTTTCACAGGGTTTCATACTGGAGTATACTTATCATTCATTGGCTAGTAATTCTGGTTCAACGACACAGAATTTTCATATTCTCATCACTTACATAATTGGTTAGTATAAGAAAACCCATATGCAGATATAAATTACCCATGCATGAATCACATGCACACATCGTAAAATGATTTACTTGTTCATCTTTATTATACAAATCACAACATCATTGGTCATTTCACACTATTGTCCATGAGGACTTGGGTAAGTCCATATATCTTACTTTTTCACCAGAGTTACACAGGGAAGATTCACTTACCATCCATTGGTAAAACTCTAGGATAATCAACCTATGAGAACACAATTTCAGGTTACTGAGACCTCGTATCTTGGTTAGAGATCTCGAACAATAGAGGGTTTCAAAATACAACTCTGTAAAGTTTTTCAAGTTTTGGTATGCCGAGACCTAGGATAACAAAGAACAATCTGAGTCGAGAGTTCAATTTCCTTTCAGTTTCTTTTGATTATTTTGACATCCAATATAACTATACACATGCAAATAAGCCATAGTTGAGTCTTCTCACCTTCTCCAGCTTGTGTTTTTCACCACAGATCTATAAAAATATTAAAATCTCATAAATATTTGTTTAAAACTTAAATACACTTAAAATACTCATTTCAACTTCAAGAACACTCAAAATAGTCCAAAATAACCCGTTTATAAATTTTTCGTCTAAAAATAGGGTGATGTTAGTGAGTCTTTTAACTCTTACTACTTCATTTATTTATGTCAGCATAGTCAGTTGTTGGTCATCCAAAACACACAATAAAGAG
This sequence comes from Chimonanthus praecox, assembly GCA_022113865.1. Lineage (NCBI taxonomy): Eukaryota > Viridiplantae > Streptophyta > Magnoliopsida > Laurales > Calycanthaceae > Chimonanthus > Chimonanthus praecox. Next base: position 141,735 of record JAINRJ010000096.1, on the reverse strand, counting down.
AAAATATAAAGTACTTAGTGTCCAGTCTCATATTTTTCTGGGCCCTGAAAAGTATTGAGACTGTACCCAGAGGTTACAGTACTGAAAGTAAAATGCTCATGCCATTCTCATATTGTCTTCTGGATATGACCATGGAGACGTATTGAGATAGGCCTGGAGAGTACAATAAAATAAACACTCAACGTTAGAAAGTAAAACACAAAGTTAGTTTGGGGTTAATCTTTCCCCTTTTTAACTTAAAGTTGAAAAATCAAGCTTTTAACATCATCAAAAACCATTTCAAGAGGTGAAATTCAAAAGTCAAGAGAATGAGCTATTTTTCCATAAATTTTAAGAATTTAAATTTAAACCTTAAAATCATACTATTTTACAAAAAGAACAGTCCCGGAATTCTTAAAATTCGAAATAGATGAATTTCCATACCTTACTTGAAAGAATTGGTAGAGAAATGAGGAAGTTTGGAAACCCCGAGCTCAATGCGTGAAAAGGGCTCCAAGCGACGGAAGAGGAAGAAGAAAAGAAACAAAGGAGAAAGGACACTGGAGGAGAAGAGGAAAGAAAAAAGAAGCAAATGAAATGAAAGATGAATGGGAAGGGGTTTGACCCTTTTTTATAAGAAATTGTTGGTGTACCTAGGTATCGCTTGCCATCACCTAGGTACACCTAGAGTTATGGTCTTGAGTTGAAATGCATTAAATGTATTAGTTTATTAAATTTAAAATCCCTTAAATAAATATAATATCTTTTTCTTAAAATAATGGGTATTTTCATAATTCAATCAAATAGATAGATAATTTAAATATTCAATACCATACAAATCTTAGAGAAAGAATCAAAATAATAAAATTTCAAATTCGACATTATAAAGCAATACTTTGCAAAAATTCTAATTAAACACTCTAAAAATTCTTAGATGATTTAACACTCTTACATAATTAAACTATCTTTTATAAACATCGGGACACCTCAAAAAATCTCATTTTTGAAATTCGGAAGGTAATTTCCTTGAAATTTAAAATTAAATAATCATATGCAATTTAACAAATTAATTTCATAAATTATTTTAAAGATCTAAACTGGAGAAAAGTTTGGATAATTTCAACTCTGCTATTACACCAAACGATTCGAATCTACATGTTTCCAACTCAGATAGAGTTAAACTTGGACTCATCACAAAGCCCACTTGTTAATCTTTTAGATTAATGGGTCATTAATCACAATTAACAGCTAAATTCACATAATTAGACACTAATTTAAGTTGGGGTATTACGTCTCTTGTGTGCTGTGTGTTTGTTTTATTCCATTTGATTTTATTTCTGCATCGGGGATTAAATCCCAACAAAAACAATGCTGAGGAACACTTCCTCAACAGACAGTCTCGAGTTCTTCAACCGTGACGGAGAAACAGAGCAAGAGACGATGACTCTGTTCTCTTTCGAGAGATTCTCAACTAATTCCTCTAAAATCTGCGGCAGGCACAAGAAATAAGTTCTCCGTCAAGGACCTTGAGCAACTCCTTCACTGCTTCTTGTCTTTGCAATTGCACCGGCATAGCCCTTTCCCCCTACAGCGAATTATGCAGACATATCAAGAAATCTGCGTACTAGAGTTTCTAAGCCGAAGAGAGTGAACTCGTTTCTCTCCGTCAAAGACGAAGAACTTGAAGAAATGATTGAGAAGATATATCAGTCTTGTTGTTTCCTTTCATCGAGGGCTGCATTGGGGAGGAAATACGGAGGAGAAGGAGAGGAAGGGAAGACGGTTTCCAGTGTTGGAGATTTCTTCCCTTCATTTGCATGGGTTGATGTTTCTCAAGGAGAGTACTACTCCACGGCAAGCTGGAAAGGAGAGAAGTTTTTAGGAAATCACTACAGGTGTAAGGGTAAAATAGGAAAAAAAGATGGTGTATATAAAATGATTTTGGGGGTGTGTATAATCATCCTAACACGGAAAAATTCTTTTAGGAAATACGAATTTTAGTGAACTTTCTATTTTACTCCCATCCGTCCGTATGGGTTTTAGTGAACTTTTACAAATCGGTTCACTTTCTAATAAATCGGTGCACCGGACTAGGTCACTTGGAAATGAAAATTTGAGAAAAGTGATCCGGTCGGTGCACCGATTTCTTGAGACGTGAAAGAGTCCAAATCAGTGTACCGATTCACTGGAAAATGATCCAGTCGGTGCAATGCTTTCTGAATGTCTGATTTTTTAAAAATTTCGTATCGACAGATGGGGGCAAAATGGGAAGTCCGAAAAAGTCGTGTCTCCTAAAAGAATTTCCTGCGATGGGCACCCGTGTGTATATCTCCACCCTATTTTAAAATATTAGACTATTTTGTGATTTATAATTGTAATTAATGAAGAATATAATTTCATTAAAATGTAATTATTAATTTTTATATATTTTTTATTTTGTATGTAATATTTTAAATTTTATAGTTATTATACATTATTATAATTTAATTTAATTTATTATTAATTATTTATTTTTAAGATAATTAATATTATATATCATAGCATGATAATTGTACTGATGTCCATGAAATCCATCCTTTCATGCGATTGGTTTGATTCACGTCTTCTAGAGTCTTACAGTCTGGAATCTATGAACATTTTCTAGCGGGCCAATGGGCCCGACAACACATGCCAAGGTCAAAGTCGTAACTATATATGACGGCGCAACATTGCTTTGTATAGGTTCGGCCACGTGACATGGGACAAGAAAATTTAAGTGAAGTTAAATTGAAATTAATATAAAAATATTTTTATTTCTACTATTAATTTTAAAACTCTCGAAAATCCTTTTTATAAAAAACATTATCATAAAAATAACTTTCGAATAAAACTCGAGTCTATCTCTTAAACCCCACGCAACCTGACTCATACCCACGTACCCACATTACTTGAGCCCGAAGTTCCTGGTTTTTAAATACAAGTCCTCCACGACATTCTTCTTCAGCAAGCCACAAGATGCGCTGAAGGAAAGAGCAGGAGAAAGTAGCAAACAGAAGAAGATAAAACATATGCTAAGGATAATACAGTCCCTTCCAGACATCAAAGAAGAATATTCTGTACTTTTTGGTGCAGCTAAAGAAATAAAAAAGGAAAAAAAGAAAGGAAAAGAACGTTTATAAGATGGCATGGGGCAATGGACATGAGGTGGAGAGAGAAATAGATGTAGGATCTTTGAAGGACCCGATTAAGAGCTGTCCGAGATGTGGGCAAAGGATCCAATCCATGGAACTGGTATTTTATCATTATAATTTGCTTCATTTTTTTTTCCTCTGTTCTTGTATTTGAATTTTCATGTAATTGTTTGTTGAATGGTTTGTTTTAATGTACGTAGGTTTCAGCAATCCATGAACTGCCAGGGCTGCCTGCGGGAGTGAAGTTCGATCCAACAGACCAAGAGCTTCTCGAGCATTTAGAGGGAAAGGTGAGATCCGACTGTAAAAAGCTTCATCCTCTCATTGATGAATTCATCCCAACACTTGAGGGAGAAAATGGGATTTGCTATACCCACCCAGAAAGACTTCCAGGTATTTAAACAATTTTATAGTATTTTGCCCCATCTTCTTGTCTCTCAATTATTTAAAAAAAAATTAGTCGAGATATCGGCTTTGTTTCAGAGATAACGTGTCTTTAGTAGGATGGGGCGTTTCAGTTGGCGGTATTTTTACTGTCATCATCATCTTCTTCTTTTTTTTCGATTTAAGTACAAGAAGGGAGGGTGAGATTTATTCTGAGGATAAAACAGTAATAGAACAGATGATTTTGAAGAAGATGAAGTAATTGTAAAGAAGCTGAAACGAACAAGTTTATTCCGTATGGCGGTTTAGATGCATGCACGTTACGTATTCAAATGGGTTGCTTGTTCTTTTAGGGTTCTTGTTGAGAATTCAGAGACGCAATTCCATAAAAGTTTATCTTTAAACTTGATTTTAAAATCAGAAGAAACCTATTTGTGTGAAAAGGGTCAAATACAGTTTTTTCATAAATATTTCTCAAAGTTGGATAAGTTGATGTTATGAATTTGTATAAAATATTTTAATTTTTAAGTCAGATCTATTCAGAGTGTTCGAACGATGATTTTATCATTTTTTGTTTTTACTCACGATGATGAATATGCTGGATTGGTTTTAATATAATGGTGAGCATCAATACGATTAGTGATAACTTAAGAGGTGCTTTCTTAATTTTCATTTTATTTTTTAAAGTGGATTTTGACACTCAATTTTGACGTATTTTGTGTTTTTGTTTTCTGCCAATAGTTTTTAAAGTTAGTTTCTTATTAATGATTCTTGAAATAGAAAAGGCATAGTTACAAATATTAATTTACAATTTTATCCATAGAAAATATAAAATTGAACGGTGAAGATTAAAGAACTTCGTTTTTTTTTGGCAAAATATACCTCTTTATTGAAAACCACTTTCCAATAAAATACAACTTCTCATTATCATTTAGATTTGGTAGAAGCGATTTAAAATTTTAACACAGGTATGAAACGTATCAATTGTTAAGATCCATCGATAATTTGTCCTATGCTTGCGTAGAATTAGATAAAGAGTTTCATTTCACAGATTTCATTAGCTCTAGAGTGTTTGACGCATTAATATGGTCTCTAAGAATTCGTATCAGAGCAAATACCAGATCTGTGTTAGAATTCTAGTGATGGTGATTTAGGAAAAGTGCTACCCAGTCTGGAGGTGAGTTGTCATAGTGTGAGTCGCGAGAGGAGGACGACAAGAAAGAATGGTGGCAGTCCTATTATATGATGAGTTAGCAATAAAGTATACTGTTGAGATTCAATGATGACAGGGCTCAACATGAGGTATAGGACTAGGCTCATCAAATTGGATAAAACGCTTGATTTCGTTCATTTCATTAGCTTTCTAGCTTCTGACGTATGTGGTAAGGTCCCTAACATTGATAATATCATATCACGTAATATATATTTTGAATTATCATAAGGTATTCTAATATTACGGACTTGTAGATTGCATTCAAGGATTGTCTGTGCGGCACTTGAAGAACACCAGAATTCTTTAGAGTCTTCTTGAACCATTTAGAATCTTTCGTAACCTTTCAGACTCTTCTAGTATTTTCCACGTCATTCTCAAACATTTCAGACCATTCTAGCTTATTCCGGAAAATTTTATAATGTAAATGTAATCTCTTATATATATAGATTATAAGATGAGTAGCTTGAGTGAATTTTTTAGTGTGACACTAATCCTACATTAGAAAAGAGAAGATACACAAAACCACCCAGGCATATTAGCTAATATTTTATTGTTAGACAATGTTGTCTCAGAATTTGTATTTCTTTCTTAATATTTATGTCATGTCGGCCCGAGAATCACTTTCACTTTGTAAGAAATTTAGTCTCTGCAATACTTTTTGGCTCAACTTTTTACCCTACCTTTATTTTGCCATTTACTAACTTTTATTTTAGAGTTAATTTTAATGTTTTCTAGAGAGAGGCGAATAATAAAAATATGAATGAACTTTTGCCCTTGTACATATTCCACAACCATCAATTGAAGGACAACATCACTTGTGAGCAAAATTTGAGCCTTAAGGAGCTGGTTGGAGTAAGATTTAATAGTGAAGATGAATAGATTTGAAAAAAAAATTTAAAATGATGTTTTTTATAAAAATAGATTATTGGATTTGAAAAGTCATGATTTTCAACAGTCTAAAGATCCTGTAGTCAAAGCAAGATTTTGGATAAATTTTTAATGTAATGTAAAATAAAATCGAAATAAGTTCAAATTGAATATGAGTATAATTTAGGGGTGGATAAGTGTGAGAAGTGGAGAGTTTGATTTTGTGCCCAATGGATCCTACATGGGTTGAATTTTTTTCCATCAATTGAGTCATTGAAAGACATATACCTTTGCCATATATTTATGTAAGATTACTAGAAACATGATTTCATAAAGTGATGGTAGCATAAAATCAAGAGACTATCATAAAAGGAAATTTTTAAAATAGTAAATTTGCCAAGAAAACACTTAATTAAGAACTTGGTCACGAAGACACACCCGATTCTTAAAACGTCATTAAAATTGCAAATTCAGAATATACTTAAATCAGTAAGTTTTACCTTAAATTGGACTTCTAACCATTAAAGTTTTGGATTTTTTTGATAAATAAGATGATACATCGACTTCATCTCTTTCATGTACATTGGCAGGAATTGGCAGAGACGGCCTATTCCGTCACTTCTTCCATCGTCCATCCAAGGCATACACAACCGGAACTAGAAAGAGGAGAAAGATCAACACAGGCGCCGTCGGCGGGGAGACCAGGTGGCACAAAACAGGCAAGACAAGGCCAGTGATGTAAATGGGAAGGTGAAAGGTTACAAGAAGATCCTTGTTCTCTATACAAACCACGGCAAACAGCTAAAGCCGGAGAAAACCAATTGGGTGATGCACCAGTACCATCTTGGATCCAATGAGGAAGAGAAGGATGGAGAGCTTGTAGTTTCTAAGGTGTTCTATCAGACCCAACCCCGGCAACCTGCCGGTGTTGCGAAGGATTCCAAAAACCAAACTGTGCGGTCTAAATCAAATCTCAATGAAGAGGGCGTCGTCGATTTCTATGATTCTTCTCTCGTCCGCTTTGATCAGCAAGGTGTCCTAAACAGAGCAAAAACTTCTCAGCTAATGTCAAATTTTGTCATAAATGCCCGTGGTTCTTCCTTTCTTCGTTAAAAAGAATTGTTACCCACTAATATGAAGTTAGATTGTAGCTTTGTTCAATTGTTACATTCGTCAAATAAAGCTCTTTGCTTCATTCATTCATATAATCAGGATCTAGAATAGGAATAACAGGAGCTGCTGTTGTTCCCTGATTCAATAATGAGACCTTTTTTCTTTCCTTCTTTTGGCTGATGATGATGTTTCTTAAGATTGTAAGAGGGATTGTTGGAGACTTTGTGAAATCTTGGAATGTAATGAGAAATTATAAGAGTTCATTTCATTCGGAGTTTGTAGTCGGCTTCTGTATTCTTACCTGGTTAATGGTATTGATTAATAAGATATATCATCAAATGGATTTTAGAGTCTATATAATTAAGTGTGATGTAAAAATGAATGTATGAGTAGTTTGTATATAAAGCTTTACCTTGATATAATAATTATATCCTTTAATTATAAGCTTTTAAGAATCATTATACTCATCAAAATGTAAAATCTAATTCATATTATTATCTATAAAATAAATTCAAATATTGGATATCCAACTCTATTTAACAACATATCTCATTAGCGTGTCTTGCTAGTCTAATTCTTTTATAAATTATGTCGGGCGGTCGATATTACCCCTGCTAAGTGGCATTCAGAGAGAAAAATGATAGAAAATATCAGTATTTTTTATAATAAAGAATATTAAGCTTATCATTTTGTCAAGCTGTCGTTATTTAAAGGGTAGAAAGGAATACCAATACCTTTTATTATAAAAATACAGTTGTCCTTGTCATTTCCTTATTTAAACTATGCATATCATTTTTAAACAAAATCAAATATGTAATGATACACCAATTTGATTAATTGAAACCGACTGTGAACTAAATACGGTCAAAGGCCAACCTTGAATAGTTGAATGAGAAAGGTCGTTGGCATGAATGCTGAGGTCGGTATAAGATTACACAGGTGTCTACAGCTTTCAGTTCCAACAAGATTGACGGTCCGAATTACTCAACCGTGTGAACCCACCACTCCAGCCCGTTTGCATTTGTCCAAGAGACGAAAATACCCAAGAAAAATACAATTCAGCCACAGCTATTAGGTAACTTAGGTTTCAAGTTTGCTCATGTTTGTGTTAGATGGTGGCTTAATTCCACCGTAAATAAGGATAGGCTTGCGTCAAGAAAAGAACCCAATTGTAATTTAGGAAGGAAATCCAACCTGGAGGTAGATGAGATGGGAAGGCATTCGAATATCTTGCTGTCCATCGGGTAGGCATCTTAATGTAGATGTTGTGCAGCTAGATATTAGCCTAATATATCTATACAAGATTACATGGGATCTTTGTGGGCCAGCATGCATATGTGGAGGAAACACAATATAGCAACTAGCAAGATGGGTTTTGACGTGAATTGCTCGTTGCATTGGAGCAATAAACAGCAGGTTGCTGTCTATAAAAGGTGAGACTCTCCAACGAGAGAGGGTGTGTGTGGGGGATCACACCAACTACAAAGATAGTCGGAGTGGGTTGCCTTTAAGAAGGAGCCGCAGATCTGATGCTGTCTGGAGGATAGCTCGATGGCCGAGGAGAGGGGCGGAAGCAACAGTGCAAACCGCTGCAGATCTGGGTTTTCAGATCTATGAGTGACAACCAGCAGAAGTGCGGCTGGAAAGACGAAGCCCCATTGCCAGAGCAGAAGGGTAGATCTGTGTGTGGAACACACCATCGTCGGAGACGCTCGCGTTTGAGAAGCATATCGGGAGGTGCTCGTAGGATGCAGGAAGCGCAGAGGAGAGCGAGATACAGAAGTTGGGTTCACTATTGTGGGTATGAGAGAGATTCACATCAACTGAGAGGTGACGTTGATGTGTCTTATAGTTGGGTGTATAAGGGGCTCGGGACTTCGAGTTTAGGCTCATGACTCAAGGGAGTTATTAATATTATTGTACATGTATTTCTTTATCTTTTATAGTGAATATTCTGTCGCTCCGTGAACGTAGGCCAGGTGGGCCGAACCGCGTTAAAATATTGTGTTGTGCTGTGTTGTTATTTCCGTTCAATTTTTCTTGTTTCCGCGCGTAACACTAACAGTTTGTACTTTGAAGAGGTTGTCTCAAGCCTCTTTAATTCAATGTAGGGTTCAATTGTCTCACCTATTAAAATTACTAATCATTTTCATCACTTCACAAATTTTTGCATGAAATTTTCTATTTTTAGATATTAAAATAAATAATGTAGGTCAAATCGTCTAAATTAATCAAATCTATTTAAATATCTCCTTTTTTTTATGAATTTTCTTTATTTTTAGATAATGATGTCCTGCAAACTCTCTAAATTCAATCATTAAACTCCTCTTTTTTTCATTTCAATTTTTTTTATAAGAAAATTACAACATGGGATGGAGGAAAGGAGATGGATTTTTCCTCAAACAATCTTAGGCTGCTTGAAAGGATAAGGATTGAGGGGTCCACACACGTAACTTATCCTGTATTCTGAAATGAATTTTGAAAATCTCATTGAGGTGACACTCTTACAAAATTTTATAATTTTAATAATAACTAAATATTAAAATTATATTACCGCTTTAATTTCTTTGAAAGTAAATGCTCCATGATACTGTAAAAAAATCAAAAATGAATTTGAGTTGGGTCGGATCATCAAAGACTTCCCTCTGACGTTAAAATGACTATATCTTGAGCTAAGATTTAGTTAAAGTTGAGCTCGTTGGAACACTCGAACATATATCTACACATCTATCCGGTCTTTAAACCAAGATTAAAATCCTTAAACTCCTCTATGTCAAGGGTCGAGTCATTACACCTTATATGGAGAGTACTTGGATAAATGTTAAAAAACTGAAGAAAAATCTAAATCGCATGTTAAGGAACACTATTGTATAGAGAAATCTTGAAACATGTCTCCTCTCTGACGTAGGCGATGCAGGTTTAAAAGAGCTTAATCAAACACACGATAGAAAAATTAATTTTAAAGTCAGATTTTCCAAACGGTGGATGTCATCAATTCTTGTTTTTACTCGTGGTGATGAATATCTTTTTAATGGAATGGTGGAAACTTAATTGGTTCTTTCTTAATTTTCATTTTGTTTTATTTCTAATATGTTAAACCATTTTGTATAGCGTGTAGATGTAGCAAGTCTCAATTTTTACATATTTTGTGTTTTTATTTTCTGCATATAGTCTTTAAAGGTAGTATGATTCTTTAAATAGAAAAACATACTTACAAATATTAATTTATATTTTTTTATCAAAAATCCTCTAATAGCAAACGTAAAATTGAACGGTAAAGATAAAAATAACTTTGCATTTTGCAAAATAGACCTCTTCATTAAAAATCACTTTTCAATAGAAGACAACTTCTCATTATCATTTAGATTTGATAGAAGTGGTATATGTAGGCTTTCAGATTTGGTCTTTATAGTGGCCCATTAAAATTTTAACACACGGATGGACCAATATGAAATGTATCCATTATTGACATTTATTGATGATTTATGGGGGACTCATCCTGAGGTGTGGGGCTGGGCTCAAAGAATTGGATAAAAGACTTGATTTCATACCTAGTCTGGAAGGTGATCTCTCGTAGAGTGAGTTGTGAGAGGAGGTTGACATAGAAGAATGGTGTGCCAATCTTACTGTATGAGGAGTCAATAATAAAAGAGAATATTGAGATTCAATGGTGACGGGCCCATCCTATGGTATAAGACTAGCCCATAGAATTAGCTAAAGGTCTTGATTTCAATAAGCTGTGGAGCTTTTAGGGTATGACCCTAAGCTCTAACATCAATAATATCATATTCTAATAGATGGATCCCACAATTTAATGTATTGGATTTGGTCAAAGGTGAAATGGGATAGATTGGGTCAATCACTAAATAGAGAAGGGTGTTTGCCTAAATGGGAAAAATGAAGTTTTAATGATATTAATGAGCGTTAAATGTGATTAGGAGTTACCACTGAACAGAGATAAAAAAAAATCGTTACTTTAAAAGAAAAAAATCTTGTTTTGGTAATGGTAAACAGAGATAATCTGATATATTAACAATTTTATAAAAAAAAAAAATTTTTTATTAAATTTATATAATGTGAAAAATAAAAATATTTTTTTATGAAACATAATTATTGAATAATATTCATCAATTAAAAATATTTTAAAATATCTTTGCTCCATAGGTACAAAAAAGGGGTAAAGAGAGGCAAGGATTTTATGAAAACCTGTATAATCCAAGGGATTTTAAAAAAGAGAGGGGAGGAGGGGTAACCCATTACCAAACAAGGGCCCCTTACCCCATCCAAACGCAGCCCTTGGGTTTACTGGGAATGGGTTGTGAAGGGTTTCTTTGTAATGAGAGATTAAAGTAGAAAGAGATGGGCAACATCGGACGAAGGAGAGGATGATGAAGGAAGGGAACTGTTTGGGATTCTCTGTTGTTGGCAAAGGCATGGAGGGTGGTGGAAGAAGGGTTAAGGCTGGACGAAGTTTAAAGAAGAAGATGGGAGACAGAGGGTGAAGCGTACCTGAGATTTGGGCGAAGGCAGCACAGGCATAAAGCCGCCGCTCGTTGAGAGGAGCCCTTGTTTCTCTGCAACTTGAGGCAGAGGGGTGTTAGAACAGCGCAGGCGAGACACACCTGGGATAATGCCCAGGCTTCGAGGCAAGACGCAGGGACGCGATGGACCACCAGTGAGGACGAAAGGATTGATCTTGGCCAGCAATCAGTGAGGTCTGCTCTGCTGCAACGGCAGAAAGCAGAAGATAAAAACCTGTAGAAAATAAATAATTTGATTATTTTATTGAATATCTAAACTGCTATATTATCTATAGTGTCCAGTCGAATTTAGAGCTATCACACTCAAACTCAAACTCTAAACTAATCGTAAATCAAATACACCTCTTAATTAGAAGTAAATTCAAACTAGAAATCCTAATAACATAACAATTCTAATAATCTAAAATACAAATATATTCCAACAAAATTTTAAGGATAGTTATTTTATTTCAAACTTTGATTAATCGAATGAGAGAGTATCCTCTCTTTTCTACAACCGAGTATATTTTAAGAATAAAAAAACAAACCCTAAACTAATCCTAAAGGACAAATATTCAGCTGGACGTGGAACCGACTGAGGTGTTCAAGTCCAAGTAGGACATTGGCAAACATCTCAAAGTGAAGTGAAAAAAAAAAAAAAAAAAACTGCTACTTATAATAAAAAAAATGGCAGTGGGGCCCACACATGATCTAGGGTTCTACATCAGTCTCTCGGTCTTGAAAGAATTCGTTTCAAGTTCGAATCCTATGCGATAATCTACGATATTTGATGGATGCTAGTTTGTATATCAAAGGCTTCAACATGTCAGGTAGCTTCCCATAGATAATCATATTAACCATAAGTTCAACATGTGTTTGGGGTGCCATATCAACAGTAAGAGTGTCTCCATCCAAAATGTCTTCAACTACAAGTGGCTTGATGTCAAAGGAGAACAAATAAGGGTCACTATCGATTAGTTCTATCTTTGGTTCCTAGTGATAACCTTTCCATTTTGGAATGTGTGTTAGTTCCATGGAGTTGTGCATCCTCTTTAATATATGTGTCAGTTCCTCTAGATCCAACATCAAAATTTGGGCCTGCTCCTCTGGAAGATGTGATCCCATTTGATGTGGGATCGATCCTATAAGCAAAGTGATCCAGAATAATAGAGATCTCGGTGTTAAAATATATTAGTTTATATTTAAGTAGGTTTCTAAGTTTGATTTAGGATTAGAGTTTGTGTTTGACTGAAATAGGTTTAGAGTCGACTAGAGTCTATAAATACACATATAATAGCATTAATAAAAGTTATTAGCCATGGCAGGCGAAAAAAGAGAGAGGAAAGAAGAGGAGATAAAAATAAAATTCCAAATATCATCATTCCAATGTATTGACGTAAATGCTCATTGTCCCCTTTGCATCATCGTTTTATAAAAGGAAAATAAAAGAAACCCTATCAAGAGGAAATCCTAATTACATTAGAAAACTAATCTAAACAGAAAAGTAATTGAAAATAGAATCCTACTTTAATTAAAAAAAGATAGAGATAATAAAAATAAATAAACTAACTGGGCCTAGGTGTCCTACATCACTCTCAGTGGCAGAATTTTTAAGATTTTATAAATTCAGTTTGGAGCATCTTATAGATACGGGTCTCATAATTTGGTTGTTTTGAGGTTCAAATATGAAAAACAACGCCTAAACTCTTATATCATAACCTAGAAGGTTCCAAAACCTTTTTAAATGTGCTTTTTCGATGTCAAAATCTTCATGGATTTTACATTTCAACCATTTCTTTAAATTCTTCATGAAGGACGTTCACATCTGAGATGAATTGTTTGGTAACCTTGAGCAACTCTCATACAATCCTTTTCCCTTGAGCTCCTTCCCTCATTATCCACACTATTTTCATTCCTCCATGATCATGTCCATATCCCTCGCTGGTCCTGAATTTTACCGTAGTATCCAATATTTGAACCCATGATTCAAATGGGACCTTGAGCCGCTCAAGTAAACAAGCTTTACAAGTTCTGAAGAAAAAACTCAGAACAAGAATATTGGATTTTGAGTTTCAGTTTGAATTTCAATTTTTTTACAGTATACATGAGAATCATTTAATGTGCCTACTCAAATGGCAAGTTTTTATTACTAATATATACATCCAAAGAATAGTGAATCATCATCGTCACTTTGATACGTGAGGTAGCTTTTTTTTTTTTTTCTTGAAATATACATTAGGTAATCTGAGATCTGACTTTGATACCACTTGTTAAAACTGAACATTCATCCCAAAAGACTATCATGTTAGATGGAGTGATTCAAATTCTTTATAAATCTCTAAATCTCTCTTTATACTTTTAATGTGAAACTCTTTCTCAGCCAGTGCCTTAACATTTATATATCTTCAATCACCCAAATTTACTTTTCTCTCTAGCTGCCAATTCTGTCAATCAAGAGTCACTTTCTATTGAAATCTAACTGAATCTTCTCTCTAGCTACCAATTCTGTCTTGTCTGATGTTCTCAAACTCATTTTTATTTGTTAATATGGCTTGCTCTTCTTTAAAAAAATGTGATTCAAAACTCCTTTCCTTTCCAGTATAGTTGGCCTCATATGGGTGCCCATTTTGAGTTCCTTAAAACTCCATTAGATGGCAGACTTGTATGCCTCATGTCTTAGGAGGCCATCAATTGGTCTACAGATAACAGAAGGAGCAACTACAGATATACTTTAAATTGATTCTCACCTTGTACGATCACGATCACAAACAAGGCCCAAATTCTTCTACCCCGTCAATTGCCAAACATTCTAAGGTGCAAATGGGCCTGGTGGGCTCAATGTCTTTGAATAATAAGCTTACCCTAGAGTCTTAACACAAGTCTACCATCTATTCCCTTTGGAAGGAGTTCAAATGGAGTTACCAGTAGTATAAATCAATCGCATAGAAAACAATAGGACCCAATAAAAAAAAAATAGAATTAAAAAATATTTGTCACTTATATTCAAATTAAGATTTCATATATCAAATCATTATTTTCTGAAAAGAACAATGCGTCTGTCATTGAAGAAATATGACGTGGCAAATTGTAATGACAATAGAAACACATTAAAGAGCCTTCTAATTGAATGCAAAATATGATTTTCAGTGGAAGACTTTTTGAGAGATAAACATGCTTATTTATTTAAAGACTAGAGATTTATGCAAATTTATACTTTCAGTATTTTTATTCTATTATAAAGTCTTATGATTTTGTTTACAATATATTTTAATTGATTTTTAAACCTTTTGTAATATTACAATTAATTATTCGGAAATTTAAGGTCTCATGACTCTTTTTTATTCTTGAAGTTTTGAGCAATACCAATATATTTAGACTCCAAAAACACATAGATCTAGTCTTTGTTTTAGTAATATAAAAATCTTTTGGTTTATATCAATTACTAAATAAGAAAATAAATTTAAAAAAAATATACAGTTACATAAATTTATTGTGAATTGAACGGTAAAAAAATCATTTCAGAGTAATTTAGTTGGTCTAAATTTTTACGATTATATTAAAGGTCTTGGGTTCGACTCATCCAAACTTATTCGATGCACGAGACTTTTAAATTTTATATATCCAAGAGATTAGCCTCTCCTTCGATCTATGTTATAAAAAAATATTTTTTAAGGATAGACGAAATTGTGAGTTTTTAATAATATTATAGACACAGGATCAGGACAATTGTGTTGTGGGGTCCATCGAGAGCAATTATGTAAATCTTGGATGAGTGAACCCATCAGAAGACTATTTCGCATCCTCATGACATCATGTCCATAGTTACACGTACTTACCTTTTATTATTATTTTATCACTCATCTATTCTTATTTCTTTCTTATTATTATGCATCTTATCCTCATTTTAAGTCGTCTTCATCGTACTATTGCATGTATTGAAATTGAAATTTAAAATCAATCATCGATAATTTAAATTCTCTTTGTAAATGAATGATTTAAATTGACTGCTTTGATGCCTTACATAAGAGGGTCTCATATTATGATAAAAATAAGATAAATAAATAAATTGTTAAAAAGATTATCAAACTGTGAATAATGAGATTAGTTGAATCAGCTCTTAACTTTTTAGATAAAAAGTTTTTTAAATAAATATTATTATTATTTATAATAATCAATTCAATATTAAGGATCCATCTAATGGGCATCAGGTTGATCGATTTTTTTTTTAAATAAATATTTAAAAATTCAGTCGAATGAACTTAAGTTTTCTTTTTAGTTTTTTAAATTATAATTACTAGCCATTTGATTTGATCATTTACTCTAGATCAAAGACAGAAGACCCACAATCTGCAAATGTAGAGTTGTTCAGTCCACGTAAAAATGTGCTCTGTTTCTTTTCTTCCCAACCACAATGTATATTGCTTGCAATGCATAATCACTTTGATTATAAATCACAAAAGACAAGCAGGAACTTTGTAAGAATTACAGATCGACTGAGGTTCTTACATTTCAAATACGGAAAAGAAAAGAACAAAAGCAAAATTATGAGGAAAGGAAAGGAGAAAAAACAGAGCACAGAGAAAGTGGCTATAACCACAAAGCTCCAGCTTCTTTCAAGATGGGCACCAAATCACCAGAAATATGAACAGCCATGAGTCGATCAAGCCCTCCCACAAGCCTTCCTCCAATAAAAACAGCAGGGAGTTGCAGGTTCTGATCGGCAGAAAACCGAGCAATTTCTTCTACGACGCCGGTCTCCTCTTCTTCATCAACCTCATAAACCACAGGGTTGACCCCATGCCCCTGAAGGAGCCTATTCACCACTTGGCACATGAAACACCCTGGTCGCCCCAAAAAGGACAGTCGTCTCCGACACAAGGTGCCGTAGCCTCTCCGATAAGTTACCGCTTCCATCAAGCCTCCTGACGATCGCAACACCGTTGATGGGGCCATTGGACGAAATGGGTATCCACGTCTTGTAGGGAATTGCCTGTTGCATCTTGGTTACTCTTATTTAGTTCTTCTTCTATAGAAAAGAACAGAGGGATAGAGAGAGAAAAGAAAGGAAGAGAGGGGAAAGAACAGGGGAAGGGTATAATTGTTGGAATCTTAAGGGGAATGAAAAGGAGAGGGAAAGAAGATGATGATGAATTGTGAAGAGGGGAAGAAGGGTTGAGGAATCTTGTATAGTTTTTGTATGTTTGGAAGAGCATAAGAGGGGATTTTGTATATATACATGGATTTTAAAAAGGTGGGGAGGGTTACTGCCGTCATGGATCGGCAATGCAACGTCAAAGACAGTTGGGTTGGGCATCACCACATTTCGCCATGAATGACGTACAATGACGATCTGCTTTGGTGTAATGAACCTTCCCTTTCTTCTTTCTTGCTTCTTCTATTCTTTCTTCCTTGGTCACATGTATGAGTTGAATTTGGAAAGAGAGAGAAGAAGAGGTGGCACGCAGCTGTCGATTTTTGTTTGTCCTTGTTTAGGGTTTACTTAGTTTGGATAATATTGGACAATACAAGCAACCACTGCACAGACCATGTCTTTCTTACCATCATTGACAATCCACTGTAATGGGCAAACCATTTCTTAGACGGTTTTACACTTTTAGGTCATCTATATTTCGTCAATCAATAATTTAAAAAATGCATCTCATAATAATATATATTTTTTTTTTTTTTAGAACTCACTTTCAAAAGTTAGTAGTTAAAAAGAGTGTGTGAAATATTATATAAAGTCATCGATTTCTTGCATTAACGAGTGTGAGACTTTTGTTACTTCACACATGCTCTAAAATAATATGGTATCTTCTTTAATTAAGGAGAGACTTTGAGATTTTATTTATAGAAAAAGAAAAATAAAATAAAAAGGGAAATCACTAAAATGAGAGATACATCTTTAGTAATCTCTAATTAATGAAATGCTAAATATATCTTTACAACTCATAAAGAAGTATCTAAATATATTCTTTATATATCTTAACACATGCCTTCACGTGTAACTGGATCCTATGGCTGCACTTGAAAACTCGACACACATGCAACTGCACTCTTCGACTACACATGGAAACTTTAGACCTAGCCTCACATGCAATGGACACATGAAACCTACTCTGATTCCATGTTAAATAATCATGACATGAAAACATATAGAACTCACTTTCAAAAACTAGTTGTTGAGAGGGAATTCTTCAAGTGTTATACAAAATCATTGGTTTCTTAAATTAACTTTTATGTAACTTTTGTCACTTCATATAATAACAAATTATCTTCAAAAAGCATAATTTATAGATAACAATCGTTTCTTATGAATGTTCATTTGTCTCATAATTATTGTAATTTTTATTTTCAAAGAAAAATGTTATTTAACAACTGCTATTACATTATTATAGATTGAATTTAACATTTAGTTTTTTATATTTTTTAAATGTATACGTTTCATTCATGTTATTATAATATTGATACCCTGATATAAAATAATTTATTAAATTTAATTAGATCGAAGCGTGTAACATGTTGAGTTGACTTGGCCCCTCTTTTCTATTGAGAGCAGACGTTTGATTTGAGTTTTCTACGCAAGGCTGTGAAACCAACGGTCAAATGGACGGGTCATTTAGGTCAGTCCAAGTGGGAACCACATCCAATCCAATAAACGCGTAAACCGTTTTTTTTCTTTTTTTTCATCCACTTGAAAAATAACGTAAGCCAACGGATTGCTCACGTAATCACCATTCTTCGGTAGCATGTCCGTCATTTGTATGTCATAAATTTCTAATTTATAGGAATTTTATTCGGGGAAAACTGTTTTATCATAAAAAACTTGAGTCACTACTCACTAGGCTAAGTGGTTGAGTCAGATTCAAACCAGGATGAATCATTATCAAAGAATCTCGATGGCCTGTTTGATCATGGATATTTTAAATTGTTAATATTTTATTAGTTTATGTTTAAATTATTATCATTTTAATGAGGTCCACAATCTAATAACCTTATGAGATGATGTAATATCCTTGAAAAGATATTACAAATTATCACAAATCACATTTCATATTGGTTAACCATGCATCGTATATTTTTTAATATTTATATTTTGATTTATACTAAATCTGAAAATTTTGAGCCGAAATATGCAACTGGGGCTCTGAGTTGCCCCTATTTTGTCAAACGTGATTAAGGCATGAGTTCAGAGTTCAAGAGTTCAGACTTTAAATTTTGAAAAAACGTGGGCGATGGCCTTATCGGCCTAACTAAAAGGTAAGTCAGGTCTGGGCTTTAGGGCTCTATTTAAAAATGGCCCCACTCTTATTTTGATTGTATAGTAGGCCAATGGGATTGAGAGACAGAGCATGTGGAAAAGAGGACAAGACTGAAGCATGTTCAAAGACTAAAGCATGTTCGGTCCAACCTAACTATAAAGCATGTTAGGTTCAGCCTAACTATAAAGCAAGTTAGGCCTGAGACTTAAGCCCCTATTTGGAAAAGGCCTCACTCCTACTTTGATTGCATAGTGGAGTGGATAGAATTGAGAGACAGACCATGTGGAAAAAGAGACATGTTTAAGCTTGTTTGACTTAGATGGAAAATGGTAAAACCATTTGCAATGAGAGAAAATGCAAAGCATTCAATTTTTTAGAGATTTGTTAAGAGTATTTTGTTCCTCTTTTTGAATTATGATAAGATATTTGGTAAACAATTGAAATGAGACTAGTTTTAGTAGAGGTATTCATCGAGAGTTAGGACAAAGTTTTAAAAAATACTAATCTCCAATTTTGATCATAGACCTAAAGGATCTTTCATCTAATAAGTGGATCAAATATTTCAAAAATTACATATGTTGGCAAAGAGATATAAGGGCTAGAAAGCTAGAAAAATTCAGAAATTTCAAGTACTCAAGAGTCAAGAGGGGCATCTTCTGTTAATAAAATAAGCAATTGATTAAAGTACTTTAAACAAGGGGAATGTATTTCAAGAGATTCTCCTAGCCATTTCTAGCATTGTTTGCATTTTCTGTGGGTGTTGATTTGTGAATTTGCAAGGCTGAAATTTTAGATTATTTTGTGCTTCTTTTGGTTTAAGTTTGTACCTATAAAATTTTATTTAACAATATATTTCCTCTTTGCAAATCATACTGTGACTTTTAATTTAAAGATCTTTGGTGAGTTGGTAGAATAATAGAGGACATTGTAACCATTCATCAATTCTTTTATTTTCACAGTGCCATGTTCTATTGTTCTTTAACCTTTCATTTTAGTTCATTTTAATTTTTCATTAATTTAAAGACTAAATGAATTAATCATATTTGTAATTATATTTTAGCAAAACATGAATACAAAAATTTAATTAATAATTTTACATCTCAAAAAGTAAGAAAAAATAGATTTTAGATAATTTTATTATTATATATAATTAAAATTTTAATTAATTATTACTTATAATAATATATTAAATACCAATAAGGCCCCTTTAGATTTTTCCCCTTAGGCCACAACATGTGCCGAGCCGGCCCTGACCGAGCTTAAAATGAAGTTAGCTTAATCTTTAGATGATACTATCAAATTTTATGAAAATAAATAATTTATAAAATAAAATTTACATTTGCCATAAAACTAATTAAATAAATTTATGGTATCTCCATCCTATGCTATCATCCTAGCCACTAATGCAACAATAAATGATGGAATTTGAAATCCAATCACTCATTAATTTAGTACACGTGTTTAAAAAATATGATTATTTTCAAATTTTATAAAACTATTACACCTACCTTTTGATCAATTATATGAAAAACATTTAATTAAAAAATCTATAAAGTTCATCATATTCTTCTCATTTAATCTAATCAATAATGGATTAAAAAAGGTCTCAGAAAATTTAAAAGGAGAAATATATGTAAAGATCTGTATAGAAATTAAGATGTGATTTGAGTCAAACTCCACATGGCTCAAATGTCTTATCGTCGTTATGGATGATGGCATAAAATTATTCCCCATTGTCATTAAATGAACTCCACTCACACGCTCTTTGTCTGCTCATGCATTTGTTAATTTCACCTTATTAACAAACTGTATTTTTTATATTAAAAGATACCGATATGTTTCTTCACCATTTAAGTGATAAACAAATAAAAAAAGCCAAATCTAATATCCTTCTCTTAAAAAACAACAATGTCTAATAACATTAGAAACATAATTTTCATTTTTTATTTGAGGTGGATGACATATGACACAAAAATGACTTCATCTCTGGTTTGTGTTGGTTCACACTCTATAAGGAAATATTTACAATTTACAATTGCGGATTGTAGAAAGGATATATAATCTAAGCATATCAAATTAAATTCCTATGCCATTACATGTATTTATAACATCTAGTCGACCCTAGGGCTATCATACTCAAACTGTAACTCTTAACTAATTATAAATCAAATACACCTCTTAATTAGAGGTAAATCCAACTTAGACACCTAATCACACAAGAGTCCTAATTGAGTTGGACACTGAGCCCCACTCAATCTCTCTTTTCATAACATTCTCCCTCAAGTCGGTGCAAAAATGTCGATTGAGCCCAACTTGGACAGAATATCTTGGAATTTGGCAACGGTGAGACTTTTTGTGAAAATATCTGCTAATTGTTTATCACTGCGAACAGACGGAGTAGAAATAACATTAGCTTGCAAATTTTTTCGAAGGAAATGACAATCCACCTCAATGTGTTTGGTTCTCTCATGAAACACTGGATTTGAAGCAATATGAATGGCAGCTTGATTATCACAAAACATTTGCGTTGGCTGATTAGACCCAAATCCCAAATCTTGTAATAAAGACCGAAGCCAAATAACTTCACGGGTGGTTAGGGCCATTGCACAATATTCTGCTTCTGCAATTGATCTTTCAACAACACTCTGTTTTTTACTCTTCCAAGTAACCAGATTACCTCCTACAAATGTACAGTATCCTATTGTAGATCGTCGATCAACTAGACAACCTGCCCAATCAGTATCAGTTTAAGCAGTAATAGAACTATTTCCATGCTTACGCATCCATATTCCCCTTCCTGGTGATCCCTTCAAATATTGTAAAATTCGGTTGACAGCATTCATGTGAGTAACTGTAGGTGCATGCATAAATTTACTGACTAGACTGACTGCATAGCAAACATCTGGCCGAGTAATGGTTAGATAAATCAACCGACCTACCAACCTTTGAAACTGACCAACATCAGTCAACAATTCACCATCATTATCAAGCTTACCGCCACTGTCAGTTGGAGTATCTGAAGGTTTAACTCCCATCTTTCCAGTATCATGCAACAGGTCCAGCACATATTTTCTTTGATTGAGAAATATACCTTTCTTTGAATAGGCAACTTCTAATCTAAGAAAATATTTTAACACTCCCACGTCTTTGATGGCAAATCTCTTGTGCAGTAGAGTCTTAAGTCTTATAATTTCATTTTTGTCATCACCTGTGATCACTATATCATCAACATACACTAAAACAACAGTTGTACCACACATACCTTTTTTTACAAACAACGAAGAATTAGTCGCACTCCTTTTAAGTCCATTACTCATGAGAACAGAACTGAGCTTAGCATACCACGCACGGGTAGATTGCTTAAGTCCATATATGGCCTTTTTCAGCTTGCACACAAATCCAACTTTGGATTCTTGTGAATGTCCGGGTGGAATACTCATATACACCTCCTCTTCTAGGTCACCATGCAAGAAAATATTTTTTACATTAATCTGAGATAATTTTCAACCCTGATTTGCTGCTAACGAGAGAATCACTCGAAAAATGTTCATCTTTGCAACAGGTGCAAAAGTCTCTGTATAATATTCTCCATATGTTTGTGTAAAACCTCTGGCAACCAGTCTTGTCTTATGTCGCTCCACAGTTCCATCACTTTTATATTTAATTTTGTATATCCAACGACACCCAACTGTCTTCTTTTCGAGAGGCAATTTGACTATATTCCAAGTTTTATTATCATTAAGTGCTTGCAATTCTTCTTTCATTACCTATCGCCAAACAGATATGGAATTAGCTTCACGAAATGTCTTTGGTTCTTGTTCACTGGACATTTCACTCAAGAAGGCCAAATGCGACTGAGTAACATTATCATATGTCAGAGAAGCCTCCATTGGATATGATACAGCATGATAAGTGAAGAAATATTTCATTCATTTTGGAGGACGAGTCTCTCTGCTTGATCTCCATAATGGAAGGGGAGGAGCCGGTATGTCAGTTGTTGGAGAAATCGGCTGAATTTCTGCAGATATAGTCTCAGTAGAAGTTGTCGGTATTTCAATTGCTGCAGACATTGATTGGTTATCTGGAGATATAATCACCGTATTTCTGCTAAAAGAGACATCATCAGTTACAGTACGAAGATGTACCAAATCAGATAAGTTCTCCCCTTGGACCGATTCCCAGAATCACTATGAACTGAGAAATACACTTCAGATTCAGTGAAGGGCATATCACGGGAGACAATGAGCTGGTGAGATGCAGTCCCACTCAATCTCTTTTCTGTTTCAACACGGATATTTTTTTGAATGATAAGTAATTTATTCAAAGAAAGGGAAAACTCCGTAAAAATTACAAGAATCAGAGGGCAGCAACACGAGAGAAATGAAAACAAAGGCAAAAACAAAACAGGCCCACCACTTGGGAATTGAAACATACAAAGCAATGAAGAAACCTACAGCCCGGGCCAAGTAAGAAGAAAACCAACAGTAAAAGGGCCTAGCAAATGCAGGTCCAAGGCAAAGGGCAATAGAAAGAAGCAAAAGGACCCAATGTAATCCCATAGTTTGGGCCAAACACCAGAAAGAACCAGACATACATGTACAACCCAAAAAAAATCTAGAATTTCGGGCTGATAAAATCTATTCAGATTTAGATTTGAATTTAATTTAATTTAATTTTTGTCTTTATTTTGAATTTCACTCATCTTGTTATTTGAATTTCTCTTATCCAGATGTATTAGATTTATTTATAAATAAATGATGTGATCTCTCCCTTTGTGTGAGAGACCAAATATTATTTTCACATGATATTAGACCATCGTTTGATCTTAGGGTCCTGACTCAGATTCAACAATTTCCCCTCTCCCTCTCACGATAACAACTTCTCAGCAAAGGGAGGAGCCATATATTCACTATTCCCTCCCAATTGCTCCCTGCCCTGTAATGATTTGATTAAAACAAACAAAAAAATTCAGTGCTCGACCGTCACGGTAACGGCACATAGATAACGACTCACTGATATTCTTCCGTTTCTCTTCTCAATATTCAATTTTTTATGGACGCTCGCCAACCGCAGCCAGATATCATCTCCCACAAATTTTTGCAACCAGTTAGTGCACTGCCACTTGATCAATCTTCGCAGTCAGTGAGTGTGTTGTCCATCCAATAAATCTTTACAGCTAGTCAGTGTGCTGCTAGTTCATCCAATTAGCAATCAATCAGTGTGTTACTCTGTCACTTCATCTGGCCAGTTAGTGCGCCACGTTTCATCTGTCATTCCTGTCATTTTCAAGCTTAGCGTTATTCCATACATATTACAGCTTGCGGGGGCATGATAGAATTCATCCAAAGTTAGATTTTGAATTTAATTGTATTATCTTTATCTCTATTTTGAATTGCCACTATCTTGTTATTTGAATTTCCTTTATCGAAATGTATTAGATTTAATTATAAATAAATGATGTGATACCTCCTTTTATGTGAGAGACCAAGCATTATTTTCACACATGCAGCTAGATCACTGCTAACCTCCAATTCATTTAAAGAGATACTTTCTACCTTCAACATCCAATTCATTTAATAATCCCCTAATCGAATGGCTAGAATCGTCTCACCCGTGTTCTAATTCTTTTAGAGTATGGCCAATCAATGGTGGGGGGCCGGTTTCACAAGTTGGTCAGCATCTGGTCCATGTGCACTAGAATGGTGGATCTGTTTGGATTTATCAAGATTGCTTGAAGTATAGAAAATAAAAAATCAGAACTACGCTTTTGTTAATTAGATTACTTAGAGAAAAATGAGTTCACTTGAGACTTGAGAGAGCTTTTACCTATTACTCAGTAACATTTTAGAGAAAAGAATATCATCTTTTAACCATTTTGACGGGGCGAATTTCACTTCAAAAAGAGTTTTTACGGAGAAAGTGAGTTTTAAAAAGGGGTTGTAGTGATGGCTAGAACATGAGAGTTCTGAATTCGAAAGCCACTTCATCTAAAATGATCACTCCCTCTAGAGTTATCCAATATGTGGAAGTGAAAGTGAAAGTGAAAGTGAAGAGATCTACACATGTTCCGAAGATTATTTGAATGCTCTAAAAAATCAAGATACCTAAAGTAGTTTAAACCTGGCCTCACCTGAATAGCTTCTTTAAAACAGGAATTGGTCTCCAGCATTAAATGAAAGTACATGAAAAGAAAATAAAAAGAGTACAATTCTCAGCATCAAATTGCCGAATTCTCATCTCCATTATGAAGAGATGGAAAGTAAATCGTCTTTCTATTATCATATCAATATATACAAGAGATCACAATTATTTGATGAGAACTACCCAATACAAGTAGTTGCCAACTCTATCTTTAGTGTTTATAAACTCTTCTTCAATTACAACACTAATCCAGAGAGACTGTAAGTGAGGCAGGACTCTTCACTGGCTTACATTCATGTGCCTCCATATCTTCACTTGTTGAGCTCTCAGGCTTGCCAAAAATTGTATGAAAATATTAATCACAAAGATATCAACAGATGGTTCCACAGCCACAGCTCATTTCAATGCCTAAATGAGAACTCTCCGAGTGAGATTCCTTTTCTCTTATAATCCATTTTCGCCTCCTCTTCCGTAAAATTGAATGTTTCAAATTCAAAATTTTGCAATTGATATTCAGATTCTCCAGTTTCCACCTCTTGGGTGTCCCTCAGTGTAGTTTCAAATGTACGAGAAGGTGATGGTTCCCGTGACGGAGCAACAGAATTGGTCCTAGTCGTCGCTAAGCTCTGCTTAGCCATGGCGTGCCAGTTCTTGAGGCCTTTGGCCACACTCTCTGTGAATACTGCCTTCTTCATGGATGAGCCCATCTATAGAAACAAGAACCGCAATTGATTAGAGGAGAAGAGATATACTCTGATTCCATTACAGTGCTCAACAATCCTACGAAAGATAGCAGCGGAACAAAAAATTGTACAGAATGAGAAATAAGTACTACTTGTAGAGAATGCTTGGCCTCAGTGAAGTTGCAGGCGAGTGTGTGTCTGCTATTGTATAATACAGAGCAATGTATGCATTCTTCACCTGTGTGACTAATCCATATAGAGGTAGAACGGCATAACCAACGAGGAGTTGGACTAGTATGCTCACAACAATCCTAATGACAATATCCTCCGTTGCTTGGTGGAAGCAAGACCGCAACCCGAACATGAACTGTGTTTGCAGAAGATGTTAAGACATGGATATTATGCCAAATCGTCAAGCAAATTTCAATTGATACTTCAAATACCTACCCATGTCCATGTGAAGAACGCCAGTTGAAATGAGTTCTGCAATACCCAATGATTTTATTCATTAGAATTCACAACACATTTACCCATACATGTAAGTAAACTCACAAAGCAATGCACACATTACCTGGAATAAAATTAAATGTATGAGATGAAGAAGGAACTGAGGTCGGCCGAACCAGAACCAATTGTCACTGGGCTTCACAAGTAACGCTCCTTGAACCACTACCGATTCGTTACGGCTCTCCAAACACATCTTTGTTATGATAACTTGCAATTTGGTGCCTACTACTAAAACCAGCTGCCAAACAATATAGGTACATATTTCTTCTTTTAGGCATCCTATCTGTAGAAAAATTGAATGCTTCCATAGTAAAGAAAAGAGTTACGTGCGTACCAACAAAGGAATAAAAGGCAACCAGAAATAGTTATAAAATCCTACACAAAGAAACAGGGATTGGGTTAGCTTGATTTATACTAACCAGTACAGAGATTAACCAATGGTAACAAGTTTAAGTTAACCAAATATCTACGAAATTGTGTCCATTACCGTGAGCGTTGAAGAAAATGAAAAGAACCGAGGAGATCCAGATCCAAAGACTGCAGAAAACCAACTCAAGAATCAAATTCATTATCTTCAGTGTGCCAATGTGCCATGAGAGAAATCATTGAAATGCATATAGGCCACCGACCAAATTATGCTCATGGCAATGCCATTTATTGCAGTTGGGTTGAGTCTTGTCAGAAATTCAGGTCAGATTAGGTTGAGCAATTCGGGTCAAGTCAAGTCACGTTCAATAATTTTTATATGACTTAGGTTGAGTTTATTAAAACCTGGCCCAACCAGTCCGACTTTCAACCCTAGTTTCCAGACATGCTCGAAAGGGCCTGGTCCAGCCAATTTGCAACGTTGCTTTTAGTCTTCATTTAGTCCTTTCCAGGATGCAAAGAAAGGAAAGTACTCTTTCTTTAATAACAAAAATATTTTAGTCATTTAACATTGGCAATAGTTATTTTTCTCGAAAATACTTTCTTTTCCTTACATCTAAACAGTTCCTTAAGACTCAATAAACAGATACCTGATTCCGACCACCACCACAAAGTCTTCATCCACAGCTCTCCTTAGAAACCTCTGGAAATTGAACTTGCTTCCCGGGTGAAATATGGGCCTAGAACAAGGAACTCATGTGTTCACAACAAGCTCATAATTTTTATTTACGTATTATTTATATTTGAGAAGATTGAAAAAGCTTGTAACATGTTAAATCAAATCACTTACTGCTATAAATCCATGACGGAGAGCAAAATAATCGGCCTTGGACACAGACCCATTAAACAAACGAAGGAAACAAGCCTGCAATAAGATGATATTAACAAAATATATTAAGTTAAAAGGAACGTGGGTTGATGAGAAGAAAGACATGAAAGGTGAGATTGTGATGGAACAAACAGGCCAACGAAGAAGAGGGGTATCACTCCAGAATTTCAAATGTCTTCTTCCAAATGATGTTTGCTGGGTGAGCCTGAATCTCCTTGGATCTAAATGAATTCAGTGAGAGCTCCATTAGCAAAGAACAGAGCAAAGTTTTCTTAAAATCGATTGAAAACTGATAATGAACTAGAAAGAGAAAAAGCTACTAAAGGTACATTTGCATGCATAAGCTTGTCTCCTCAAATCATTATGGCTGACAATTTCACCGACTAATTGGGGAGAATTTAGTACACGTTTATCTATGTGTTTCATCTTTGTTTGTTAGAACCTGAGTATCTTTCTCAAAAGACTAACTATTAGATAAAGTAACTCAAGTCTTTATAAATTTTTATATATCCCTTTACACTTTCAATATGGGACTCGTTCGCAATCAACCCTAAGAATCTCTCTATTGAACGAGATCAGCTATCCCATCCATTTAGAGAATCTCCCGAGTTCACATGAGATAATCTGGGACTTGGCTTTAATACAACTTCTTAAGACTTGGATATCCATCTCAAAATACTAGCACATTAGGTGGAGTGACACAAATCATTTATAAATCACTAGTTATCCATTTACACTTCCAATGGAAGATTCGTTTGCAACCAACCCAAACATTGTTTGTGTGGTTCTCCCCATATACGTTAGTAACAATTAGAATATTGAAAATAAAGAACCATGGTTCAATTAGAATATTGAAAAGAAAAAATCATGGTTAAGCAAAAGTATAAGTAATCATACAAATCATATAAAATTTATATGATTCGAGGATGTCCATAAGTCTATAGTAAAATAGAGCAATTTCACTACAATCATATTCTCTTTTTTAAATTTCTTAATACAAACAAATATCATAATTCAAATTTCTTTTTAATATATAAAAAGTCTTGCTCGAGTCTTTTCAAACAAAGTAAAGTACTTGAGAAAATATTGAGCACTTAACATGGGTATCCCCACTCATATAGGAGATGAGACTAATTCTAAACCTCTCAATTTATACATTGATAAGTCGATAAAAAATAACTCCAAGAGATTGATTTAGAGGAATTTGATCGTGGATTTAACCTCTTTTTCATAAATAGAACTTCTGGACAGCCAAACCAACCCTCTTGAATTATGTCTTTTACAGGTGATTCAAATGCACCCCACTAGGAAGACAAGAGGACACGAGGAAAAGTAAAAGAAAGGGTGGGCTACTTTTCTAAAAGAGAGCTAAAATGAAAAGTACAAAACGTGTATTCTTCTTTCCATGCAGCAGACATATGGGACCAATTTTCACCTAACAACATGAAGAATATTGACGTGCCCACTGTTATTTCTAGATACTGTGAATTAAGTATTTTATGTTGAAGATAAATTCAAGGGGTGAAAACGTGCAACATGAACAAAGACTTGACCAGAAATTAGATTCAGAAGATAAAAATGATGTATTACATTCTACATAATCAGAAGAACATTTTTTTATTATTATTAAATTCGCATTTTATGCATTTACGAGAGTTTGTAAGTGAACTGTCCATCAGTGGTGGTTGAAGTTTCCATCTACATCTCATCAACTTAGTCATGTGGTTTAAGTTGACTGTGTGGAGATGGGACTTTAATCAGAATCTTCAATGACTAGAATCATATTCTTAAGATGACTAAATGCTGTTGATTCATAGATCTTCGCCCAGCCTTCATCTTCTTCCTCTCTGTCGCCTGACCATCTCCCCATCCTTTTTCTTCCCCATCGTCTGCGACCTTCCCTCTCACTTCAAACCATTAGGCCCAGCCGAATGAGTGATGGAGGCCGCTGTGCAACAACACAACCTGAGACCTCTTTGTCCGCCTCTCGTCTTCCCTACATTAATCGCATTTAATGCATTCCTTTTCTTTTTCATAAATACCCCTCACCTAGTACCTCTCTCTTCCATCTATTCCTTCACCCATTTTGACTGAAGTCCACTACCCTTAAACAGTGGGTCCCATTAGGTTTGACCTCTAGTTGACCAGATTCAACTAGAATTGACCAAGTTGAACTGTTTTGATCAGATCCCTTTAGGCCGATAATTTTCGCTGCGTCATAACATCCCACGGAGTTTGGAATTATCGAATCAGATAAACTAATGGTCAGATGAAGTCATCTGAAGGAGCGAAAGCGGATCAACAATGGAGATGCAAGGATGAAGTGAACCAACGTGGCATGCTTGTAAAATAAGAGTAGAGAACATCATTCTAATACATGATATCAACAAATTCATATGATTTCAACGGCTGAAACTACTATAAAAAACAGAAGATTTAATCGTTACTACAACAATCAGATCCAAAGACAGATGACTCAAACTGGGCCACAATAGACAAAGATGTAAGCCCCCAGAACTAGCACTCTTGACAACACTACCAAAACAAGTGTGTAATGAAGATAGAATTCAACACTAAGACCCATGTGACCCAACTGCTCAACCACACCAAGACTCCAAAGGGCACTCATGTTGAAAACCAGATGAAGGCATGAAGCACACTGATATAAGAAAATGCAGAAATTATGAGTCTCCAATAGTGCCCATCAGCAACTGTTTCATAGCTCAAGCCAACATGGTTATACCCAATATTTTTCTTCGGTATGTAGAACCAGATTGCAGCTCTGGTATCATGTGAGATAAAAAAAAATTAATAAACTCTTTATCATAACTTTATTAAGAATAACGAATATATATACATCCACATAAACATTAGATTTAACTCAAACTCTTATCAAATCTATCTTTAATCAGAGACTAACATAAACTAGAATCCTCATTACTAAGAGCTCAAATTGTTAGGGTCTGAAATTCAGCCTATTAGGTGGAGTGATCCAAATACTTTATAAATCTCTAGATCTCCTTCTACACTTCCAATATGGGACTCGTTTACAATCCCAAGAGCCCCTACCCCCCGGATGCCCTGAAATCTCAGGGGCGCTAGGCGTAGTGCAAGTCCTGAGATTTCAGGAGCCCTAAGATTGTGAGTAAAATCATTGGTCATATTAGTGGGGGCCTTAGGCGGCAGTAGCCCGAGTCCTAGCTTTGATACCACTTGTTATTACCTGGAAATCTAGTCCAAAAGACTAGCTTGTTTGGGAGTGACCGTAGTTTTTTATAAATCCCTAAATCTCACTCTACACTTCCAATGTGGGATTCATTCACAGCCAAAAAACCCCCCTCGAATGAGGCCAGCAATCCTATCCGCCTAAAGGATTTCTTGAGTCCACACGAGTAACATGAAACCTGACTCTGATACTCCTTATTAGGACTGAGTATCCTCCCAAAAGACAAGACTAACCTATTAGGTGGAGTAACCCAATTTCTTTGTAAATTCCTAGATCTTCCTCTACATTTTCAATATGGGACTCATTCGCAACTCCAACATAAATCTATCCTAATAACTTTCGGGTTTATCTTTCATTGTATAACAGGAAAACATTAAAAGAATGGAAGTCATTGTCGTTACAAAAGCACCTTATTTAATCAATTTGAGGTCAGCATTTTTACTTTCAAAGGAACTCCAACTAATTACCATGGCGTGTGGCCCAAGGTCCTGATCAAATTGAACCATATATTAATGCTATTCAATGTTCAACTTGAACCATATATTAATGCTATTCAATGTGGTCCCTTTTCACAGTAGACTTTGATCATACGAATATATGCATTGGTTGGAACTCAAAAGATCTAAACCAGGCCAGGTTTTATATTGTGAAGTAAGGTACCGGTGTAGGGAGCATACCATTAGAGAATTCATATTCCAGAGTTCCGGTCTCATCTTCCCAAGACTTCCACGTTTTCATCTGAAGAGCACACAATATAGAAGAAATTTAATATTTATCAAAATAAATGATGGAGATGTAAAGACTTTCTCTGATGTTACAGTCAAATTTTAAGTGTTCAATCGTTTTTAATAATTATTACCATAACAACAATAATGAACAATTTAAAGAATATTAGAATAACTTTTATGTCATTTTGTAAACTCTCTTGGATTCAGGCATGGATCCTGTATTTTGGACCCAGATCATGGCTGCTTTTTCCATATTAGGATCTGGGTCGTCTTCAATAATTTGCAAAATGATTTATCACTGTCATTACTCATCATCTTTAATAGTCAAAGCTGAGAGAGGAAACAGGGAAACTTTTTTTCTTAAAAAAAAGAAGAAGGAATCCATTAAAAGTTCTCTTGGTAGATTAAAGAGTGATGATTTTGTCGACGCATTACCTTTACCATCCCGAGACCCAGGGTAATGACACTAGAACAAACGTGAAAGAGGGCCAAGATGATGATTAAGGTGTGGAGTTGATTGATGCCGTTCCTTGAAAGAAGAGAGATCTTTCCCTGCTCAAAAAACCAAAATAACATGAATCAGACTAGTTTTGCAGATCCATCTGTGAAAGAAGCTACAGAACCACACGCTTCTAACCTTGTGCTGGCACGTGTTTTCCTCTGCAACATCGCTTGGTATCGTTGTGTTCTTGCATGGAAGAAAGTGGTCGCCATAGCTCTTTGGGATGCAGATTTTAGAAATGGGCTGTTCCCCAACAGTCAGAGAAAGAGATATAAAGCCGAAAACCATCAGTTCTGTGTTCAAGAAACCAATAAAAGAGAGGAAAAGAAAAAATGTCAGTAACAAGCATAGATAGACAACCCAAATTCTCTTCTCTCTCTCTCTCTTTTAAAAAAGGGTGTTTCTTCTTTAGCGAATAGAAACCAAAGCACACCAAATTCTCAATCAGCTAATTCCATAACAAAATTGCTCTGTTTCTCTGTATCTTACCGGCCTTGACCTTGTGGAGAGCTCGATTGAGAGACTTCCTTCGTCGAGACTCAAGAAACTGATACAAGTGCCAGCCGATTATAAATTTCCGCAACAAACACAGAGCAGGCATGTTCATATGTTATAGACTTGTAGCAGAGAGATTGCATGTTGTAAGATGAAAAACAGACCTGCGTGAGGAGATGAAGAGCATGTTCTAAGAAGATAGAGATGATGATCAACACAGCAGATACAAGGGCAATTGCCCATGTTGGAGTTTCTATCAGAGATGCGGTGCCTGTGGCCGACGAACCCACCATGATAGCCGGAGGAACAATTACAATTATAATAATAATAATGTAAGAATTGTAAAGATGAATGAAGGAATATTCAGTGAAGGAAATGTTGAAATTCAAGAGGGATTCCGTTGGGAGTTGGGAGCTGCGAACTTGGGATGATTCTAACTCTGTTCCTTTTATTTCTTTGGGGCTGTAACATTTTCTCGCAAAAGTGAAGCTGAAAAGGACCGTTGAGGTTCAAAGTAACCGACGTCTTTATTGACGTTGACGATCTTGGCCCTCTTCGGTCTCCGACTCCGACGACGCCGTCCAAAGGTAGCCATTATAATATGGTAAAATTAAATAATTAGGGGTGTCCCCTCTGCCTTAAGGAGAAAGAGCAGATATATCTCTGTTTCATTCACTCAAGTTCTAATATTTTCTACTTTAAAATTAAAACTTCGTTCAAACAAATATGTAAATTGGTTAAATTTAATAGATTTAATTTGAATTAGTTAATAAATTTAGTAAGATTTACTAAATTAATTATAAACTTATCTATTATTTAACAATAAAATTTTAAATTATGAAACAATATTTGCTTTTCCTATTCACGGACCCACCCACGAGAAGCTCAACCGATGCACGTAGGCCACGACTCTACAGTCAAGATTCTTGTCTTCAGACTCTAAAGGCGTTCCCACTGAGTGTGAAAAGTGAAACTAGGGCTAGGATTGTGAATGACCAGTAATTAGGTGCAATATCACCGTCCATTGTCGGTATCAATGATCTGTGTTTGGACGTAAATAGTTATTTGGATACCGTGTTGGAGACTTTGAGCATAATACGACATTTGCTTTTAAGGTTTTATTGGCATCTAGTCAACTTGCGTATAAAGCTAATAGGTGAGACAGGTATACTAATTGCAGACGAATTGATAGAAGCCAGATGAATGAAAAAGAAATCAGAGATTTTATAAAAAAATTAAATATGAAAAAGACACATGATCACAAAATTTGGAAGTTTGTTGATTTCTTGTTCCAAAGAATGGGATTTTGTAATACGTGGAGGAGGTAGATGAGAGTGTATCTACAGGAGTCATCCTTCTCCATTCGTGTTAATGGATCCCCTATAAGTAGCGCTGTAACTCGGGTCGGATTTAGGTCCGACCCACATGATTCGATCCGAGAAATCATGCGTGTCGGGTCAAGAATTTCAGGCCAGCGGGTCGGGTCGGGTTAAGAAGATAAAAACCTGCATGAAATTCGGGTCGAGTCGTGTTGAGGATTTTACAAGTTAATCCGACGCGGCCCGGCCGAACCTGACCCGTCCCGGCTAAATTAGGCTAAAATGGGTTCATAATAAGGGTCGGGTCAGAATTCGGGTCGATTCGGGTTCTAGAGTTCGAGTTGAAAATTTGGGTCCAATCGGATTCCATATATATCAACTCCGGTCGGGTTGAATTTTAAAAAACGTGACCCTCCCAACTCGAATTGCAGCCGTACCTATTACTCCTAAAAAGGCATTAAGGAATTTAAGACAAGAAGATTCCTTGTCTCCTTTTCTACTCACCATGGTAGTTGAAGTTCTAAATGGATTAACGAAAAAGACCAAAGAAGTCGGCATAGTAAAAGGTTTGGAGGTTAATGCAGGGAGCATCTCTCTTTCTCATCTTCAATTTGCATATGATATCTTTTTGTTCTTTGATAATCTAGAGAAGAGATATTTGGGTTGAAAATCGTATTTACATGCTTTAAATTGGTCTCGAGTTTAAAAGTGAATCTAGGTAAGAGTTGTTTGATTGGAATTGGGGGTGAAAGTATAAGAAGCAAAATCTCTGACGCATTCTATTTTCCTATCTAAGACTGCTTATAGGAGGGAATCCTGAATCAAAGGTCATAAAAAATCCTTTTTATTGAGAGAGTGGAAGAAAGACTAAACTCTTAGAGCAAAAACTAGAAGACTCACTCTTATATTGTTAAACTTCCAACTTATATCTCAATGAGAGTGGGGTTTGACTTTATTCAGTATTCATAATAGAAATCATGCTTTGTTGTGTAAGTGACCTTGTTGTGTAAGTGACCTTGAAGATTTAGATCAGAGAAAAAAACTCTCTCGAGACAAGTGTTAGTGTCAAGATATTGGTGTAGGAGATTTGGGAGGATAGAAATTAGGTGGTAAGGCGGACAAAGAAGGATATGGCAAAAATTAGAGCAACTAGGGATAAGAATGCTTTTCTGGGTAAATATTGTAGAGAAATATTGGGGAAGGCTTTCTCTAAGCTATTTAGGGCAGCTAGGGATAAGAATGCTTTTGTGGGTAAATATTGTGGAGAAATGAATGGGACAACCTTATTAATTGGAAGGTGAGATTTAGGCTTGCTTAGAGGAGAAAGATTCTTCAACTAACATACAAACTAAATGAGAAACTAAATTTTAACAAATCATAACATAGATAGTAATGATCTAATAGACTGCACATCCAACTAATTTAGAAGGTTTCATAAGTACGACACTATCAATACTTGTCTTCAGGACCGGTATAGGTCGTTGCCTAGGATCCCCAGACAGAAAAGACACTCCACACACGTAAACTCCTTAATATATCAGTCACAAAGAGCCCCTGAAATCTCACTCTACCTAAAAATCCTGAGATTTTAGAGGATCTCAGAGCCGTCCCTTCTTACTCTTCTCATGTGCTGACGATTGGGCCATCACTTAAGGGTTGTTTGAGAGCAACCTTATATTCTTTTTTCTTTAGAAAAATGAGTCTCATTGCATAAGCATAATTGAGAATTTGGCTCATTGCATAAGCAATCTTTATGTCAATGATTTTACTTTGAGAAATTACTTGTGAATTAGTTCCTTGTGAGCTAAGTAGTTAATATTTTATGGATTAAACTATAGTGGTCTTTATTTCAATTTCTCTTGGACTAACTTGATACACAAAATTTACAATGATTTTGTGTATCTCTAGGATTAATCGCACCTCTAATGTGAGATAGACATACCCATCTTATAAAAAAAAAAGGCTAACACTTTTTAAGAATTTATTTTAATTGATAAAAATGAGTTCATTTGGAATATATAAAGTTGTATAAAAAATGAGACAAAATTCAATGTGAAGATCTAACAATTTTAAAGACTACAAAATTGTAACCATTTATCTGATTTGCTCTTATTTTAACAACGAGTATATCTTGAATATGTTCAAATCAAATTTAAAATTAATTATAAATATGCATTAAAAAACTCTAAATGTCGACATCGACAGACTAAGTATTCAATTCACAAAGCACTACCACAGAAAATTCTTCATGTGTATGTCGGTCAATCAAACTATCTAAATTATAAGGTTAAATGTAATTTAGTATTGGGTTATAGCGTATTAGTGTAGCAATTAGTGAAAGGATCGTCTCTTCTTCTTCTTCTTTTAATTTACTGACTGGTCAAAAGTCCATAATCAACGGTCAAATGTTCGTTGATCCAATATTATGACTACCCAATTAATTAGATTTTTATTGTTAAATTTTGGGGAGTCCAGGCCTAAGACGTATGGTATCATTTCTATAAATAAAAGAATTGGACTAATAAAATAATCACTTCCATAAATGGGTTTACATATAATTCTTTTTTTCAGATGTTAAAAAATACTTTTTAATTCATTCAATTTTGAGATTAATTGGAATAAAGTATAATAGACTCTACGACCAGGAGCCTTATTCATGCAATTTATCCTATTCTATTTTACTTTTCTTAGAGAAAAATTAACTCGTTATATTTTCATTTTTATGAAAGATGTATTTAAATTTTAGAACCAATAAAATAGATTTTGTGTGAATATCAAAGTTTTTCATGAATTATATACATGTTGTTAGATATCTAATATTGAGTAATAATATATTACTCTTTTAAAATCACCAAATTCATTATGAGTTATTTTAGATTTTGTCTTTATTTTTGTTAATCTTTTATTTGTTTAATTAAATTCATACATATTAAATTTAAAGTTTTATTTTTAACTCATGATTTGTTTTTAAATAAACATATATATATATATGGGAAAAATTGTATGATCTTTATTCAATCCCACCAATTGATAATTTAGAAGAGGAAAAACATTACAAATTGATTGTGTCTAGAAAAGCTGTGCAAGAAGCCGAGAACATATTTATGTTTTCATATTTTTCTTGGTTAAGAAAAAGTCGGTTCATACTAATTAAGGGTCCCCGTTTACATACCCGGATTTTCTGCCTCTACACACCCGTTTTCGGATGGAGGTGGCTAATTACCATTTTGCCCCTACGTTTCCATTCGTTCGAACGAATTCCCAGTTCATTTCGCGATTCGTTCGAACAAATGGACACATACCCCATCTAATTTGATTAGTTTGAATGAATCTCCCTTATAAATTCATTGGTTCGAACGAATTAAACGGGTGAACAATAACGCGGGTTACTGTTCACCCGTGTTACTGTTCACCCGTCTTCGAATGAATGAAACGGGTGGTGAACAGTAACATAGGTTACTGTTCACCCGTCTGATTCATTTGAATGAATCAGCCTAATTCATTCGAATGAATTCGTTCGAATGAATGGAAATGCAGGGACAAAATAGTAATTAGCCACCTCCATCCAAAAATAGGTGTGTAGAGGCAGAAAATTCGAATGTGTAAACGGAAACGGGACCCTAATTAAGATTTTAAAATTGAATTAAGTTAGACCAACTCTAGTCAAGTCCAACTCGTACTGACCGAGTCAAAAGTAAATCAGCTGAAAGTGACATAAAATAAAAAAAAAAAAATGAACTAGATCTAATCAACATGATGACCAAGCTTGACTTGTATCATATCAACTGAATTTGAGCGATATCAACTGAGTCCTTACGAACTCAAATTGTTTTTAAAAACCTTAACATTAGACTCAGCTACACCTCACTCAAATTTCTAAAAGTAAGCCACTTATTTTTTTTTTAAAATGTACTTTTTTAGTAATAACAAAAACTTGATAAAATGCTAAATGAACACTAGGACTATGTTTGGATGAGTGGTAAATTTTACAAAGGTGGTAATCAATTATAAATATATTTTATTTCAAAAGATTTTCAAAAGTGAGAATAGAGAGAGTAAAATTAAAATATTTTATCTTTACTCTTTAAAAAAAAAAATGTAACGAAGGATAACACTTCATTCCCTTTAAAAATCCCTCGTTGAAAGGGAGCCTAAAATTCATACTCATAATATTTTTTAACTCAAATTCTACTACAAATTTATTGAGCGGAGGGAGAGTGAAAGAGTACATCAAACAAATGAACATGTAAAAATGCGGAAAGAGTTTTTTTTTTTTTTAATTTTCACAACATTAGACGTTTTTTTTTTAATTATAAGAAAGCTCAAGATTTTTTATAATTTCCACAAAATATAGCAAAAGAGAGTGAAATATTAAAAATGCTGTAAGAGTTATTCAAGACGACAAGACAAAGTTCCAGAAATGATCATCATTTTCAAAGAATTAGGGAGAAAATTCAAAGTCAAGCAACCACAAATTCTTTGAGAAAGGAAAGTCAAGCAACCATAAATGCAGCATCAAAGCAGAGAGCAACATTACGCTGGCAGCTTTACAAGTTGGACATTTCTCTTTTGCTTGACTTTGAAGTTCCCAGAATTGGGGTCGATGAGAACTTCAAAAACCTTCTTACCCGCAGTCCCTCTCACACATCCAACCAAAATGTTGGGAGCCATTGGTTTAAAATGGCATTGGCTATAAATTATCAATACGTTTCTCTCTCTTTTAATTTTTTATTTTTAAAAAACATAAAGAAAAATAATAAAAATTAGGAAGAAATGTAAAACTTAGACCTTAAAAATCAAAATTTTGATACATACTAAAATTCACATAAGAAAACATATAATATAAAATTCATGTTCTTAAATATCCTCCAGTGACATGTATTTTATATTACAATTCATAAATTATTTGAGTTTTATGAAAATATTATAATATTAAAAAAATAGATAAAGACACTGAAAACTTTACCCATTGTAGCTCTTCATTTAATTCTACAAATATTTGTATATCATTTCATTCCCTTTTTTTACAAGAAACTTGAAAATAAAAATATCTCATAAATTCCAAAATTTATCAACTTTTCAGGAAAATCTTAAAAATTTACAAAATCACTTTAAAAATTATCTGAATGACAATGAAACGTCTCCATTGAATTCTATAGCACTGGATATTATATAGTTACCTTATTTTCACAAAAACTCTAATTTGGAAATTATCTTAGAGCTGAATCTCGAAAAAAAAATTGAAAAATTGTTAAAATTGATGAAAATAACTCTACAATTGAATAAGTTGCTGTTAAACTCTTTTTAATTCAAAAAAAAAATTGATGAAAGCAACTTAAAAATAGGTGAAAATCATTTTTTTTAAATGCATCCATCAATAATTCGATGAGTATCAGCGTTACACACTTTGACGAAACCATCAGCTTCGGTAGCAAAAATAACAATACTTATTTCTATGAGTTATCCCCTAAATATAAATTTTTAAGCTTGGAACCATCTAAGGTGAAAAAAAAAAAAAAAAGATTAATTTTCAAGATTTGTCAATACTACCTATGCCCTGAAACATGATCCTTAATCTATGTTTCCTCAATAAGATTAAGAGAAATGATAGATGCCATTAAATTGAAGTCATTTTCTTCATTTTTTTGGTCCCTCATCTTTAACCATGTTGATGCAAGAGGCCATTCATGTATGGTGGAGCCTCTATTTTGGTCCCACTATTTTGTTGCAGGGTCCATTTTTTTTATGGCCATTATGCCTCATTGCAGACACTACATTACTTCTAAACATTGAGTAAGTTCTTGGCTAAAAAAATATCCTGTGTGTGACCTTACTAGTGAGACTAAGAATGACCTGCAATGATTCTCTCTCTAGCCTTCTCTCTTGACTGGAAGACCAACTTATATTTTCTTCTTCAGAACCAATAGTACACTCTTCAGTGCTATTTATACGGAAGATATCCTCCTACAGTCATTTTGTGTAATGAGACATGGGTTTTAAAGTATTGTCCATTTTACCCTTCTACTGCCGTACGAAAACATTTAAAAAAATATTCAGTGATTTGATCAGTGAACCGGTTAATGATCCGATTATTTAATGTTTAGAACTTAGAAGTAATCTAGTGTTTGCTGTGCTATTTACATTAACCTTGGTTGCATTTAGTAATTATGGTAGAAAAGGTATAAAAAAATATTTCTTTAAGAGAAAAAAGTCTTATTTAATAAACATAAGTAAGAGAAATCTGATATATTATCAATTTTATGAGAATGAATGAATTTTAGTAAATTCATATAATATAAAAAAAAACTAAAAAATTATAATACATAATTATTAAATAGTATCCATCAAATAAAAACTAACAATATATCTTGTAATAATATTGTACAATTTTCTATTGATTCCTTCCCATAATTATAACTTAAAATAAAGTTCTCGCAATTCACTTGCATTCTAACAGTAAGTGAGAAGATTGTATGCATATAAAATTAGATTTAAATCCTAGTAAAGGAATAAAAAATGCCAACATATCATAATATGTTTACATGAAGTCTTACCCTATTCAATCCATCTGTAAAACATGCTATAGAAAAAATAAAGAATTCATAATTTATATATCCTGTAGCAATCATTAACATAATTATAATTACAAGTCACCATCAATAAATTGATTAAAATAGAACCTCTAACAAAGTCCATCTGTAACAATAAAAATAGTAAAGTCTAACAAACTAAGCAAAAGGAAAAATTTCATTCCTCATCAATTAAACTATATTAAAACAGACACATATCATAGCAATGAAATCTAATTCTCGTCCTGGCCCAGACTCGAGTGCTCTAAATTGGACTTGAATCATTTTGATTTGGGCTTGAATGGTCCCGGCTCGGACTTGAACCTCCCCTACTTGTACTCGAAATGTTCCAGCTCAGATTAGAATTGTCCTAGCTCGGGCTCGAGTGCTCCAAATTGGACTCGAATCATCTTGACTTGGCTTGAACGGTCACGGCTCGGACTTGAACCTCTCCCACTTGTACTAAAAAATGTTCTACTTTGAAGCGTAGAACGTGGTTCAGTAATCTTGACAAACATTTGAAGCCACAGCTCTAGCCCAAACCCTCAGCTGTTCTTTCATATCTGCTACTGATTTTCCATCATCCCAATGGAGTTGTGGAGGATCTGATTTCTGTACAAACCATGCCTCAGAGAGATAAGGCCTCATTATTTTGTCGTCGTCGATCGACCTCCTATCTTGCAAACCAGGGATCATTTTTTGAATACTAGGATTCAAGTCTTCTTTGTTGAATATGAAACCCAAGTCCACGAAACCTTGAATCTCTTCCAATTCGAGATCGCCCAGGCTCTTGGAACTCCTACTGTGGAATAGCTTTCGATACTCTGCTTTCTTCTTGCTGTCCTTGATTGTTCCATCGATATTGGAATGCTGCCGGATGAGTCTGTGCCCCGTAATCTTTGGCTTCTCCACTGTGTTCTGATAATCCATCTGACAAAAATACATGGATCAATAAGAAGCTCAACAATCATGAATTGCATAGAATTCTTCCATTTCCCCTATGAGAATAATCATTGGCTGCGTTTGGATGGAGACGGCGGGTGTAACGGGATAACTCTCCTTTACTCTCATTTCATAACTGAGGGATAGAAATAAAAAATCAATTTTTTACGTCTTTTCTCCCATCTTTGAAAATTATTTCCAAACAAAGGGTATACATGATACTCAGAGTAATCCCTTGTCAAGGGTAATAATCCCAAATAACCTCTGTAAAATTTACTTTTCATCCAAGCGCAGTCTTATTTTAAGAATACATACATTAGGGGTCGCAACATCTAACCTAACCTACCAATTTGACTCGAAATCATCTGTCAAATAAGGTTTGAATAAAGCATCTTAACTCATTTAATAAATGACAGATCTTAAAACTTAACTAAGAAAAATGTGTGGTTTATGGTTTTCCAAACAAAATCAGCAAACTACATTAACATGTTTTAGAAAATATAGTTCAGTTGAATTACTCAACTAATTTAATAAATGCGTTGATAGGATAATAACTTATTTAATAAATAAGTTCTAAAATAGTAGGTATATCAATCCGAAATTAATCCCATTACTGCCCTACTCAATCCTTTCATGGAAAGCAGATGAGGAAAGATCAATCAGTCGAGTGGAAATGAGGTGTGACTATTTGATTTTCTTCTAATGGAAGCACATAATAAGATATCAATCAGATGGGTGGAAAACATGTCTTTCTTTAAAAGAGACTAGCCCTTCCAATTTTGGACCTAAAATTAAGGCTCTCGCCAGCCCGGCATTCACCTATTTGGCCTAAAGTACAGGCTAGAATGAATGATCAAGCCAATTTTCAGCCCGTTTCACCTGTCTTTGGATGAGTTTTTCAGGATATTGTTTCTAATTTTTCTACATTGTAGATAGGTATTTTTTATTACTAATAAATACATTGAAAAGAACTTATATTACATAATTCTTCCAATTCATTTGAAAAGTAAAAACATGTGAAACTAATATTTTCGAAGTAGAGAGAATGTTGGAAATACGTACTATCTTCAAAACAATACAACAAGAAATAACAATATTAAAACTTTGTAAACATTTTTTTTAATCAAGGTGTACATACGTCTCATTCAACTATGAGACTAATTCTCGAGGCATGTGTAAATCTCTTAATTCACAGATACCGAATAAATTCAATGAAAAGTGATTCTTTAAAATTATGCGTGAATCATCACAAGACTCCTGCTTCCTAACACTTTGTAACCTACAGTGAGAACCAAATAGACTTGGAAACAGAATTGATAACTATAGAAGAAAAGTGTTAAATGATGAGAGCTACCGGAGACCCAATTGACGAAACTAAACGAAAATGTATTAACATCAAAGTTGCTGCATTGCAAATGAGGATTTGAATGGTGGGTAGACTTCAGAGCGGTACCTTGCAAGAATCCTGCCCACCTCCATGAAAGGAAAATGAAGGTCGATGACGGGCCGTGGATTTCATCGACATAAACGAGCGGCGGAGGTTCAAACTGGCTGATAAGCCATGGAATGTTTTCAGATCAGATACTTTATCCTTGTCTGATGGAACCTCATTCAAATTGCCTCTACCAACTCCCTCATCTTCTGAAAGAATTGCTTTGGAGAAAGCAAGTTCATTCATGTCCCCTACCACCTCCTCCCTACATGGAATATCAGAAGAAGATGTGATTACCCTTTCTTTATCAAGCACGTTTTGAAAGAACCAATGACCTTCCATGATTTCCACAGCTCTTATCTTCTCTTCATCACAAGCACAACATGACCTACTTGAATCATCTTCCAACTCCATCTCTCTCTCTGTTTCCAATTCTACAACAAAATAGACTTCGCCTTCTGACATTTAAATCAATTCTATTCTATGATAAGAATAAGAATAGCAGATTATTCTAGAGAGAATCTTCAAAATAAGGAAGGGGAGTTGGGTTTGGTTGATTGGAAGTAAAAATGGCATTGGTTATTCATCATATTGGTGTTAAAGTAGCAAGTGGATCCAGAAAAATATGTCACTCGAGGATCTGCCCTGTATCCAAGGTACATTAGAATTGGAAATTGTCTATTGAACTTTGTTGGGTTAGGTTCTTAGTTCAGGGCAGAGGTGTATGTATTAGACTATATAAATTTTGGTGTTTGATACAGGCAAATTCTTCGAGTTAGAAAGGTATCTGTCAATTCTAATTTTTTTAGTTGAATATTTTGTATTATTTCATATTTTTTAATTTCTGGCTTAAGATAATCCTTAATTAGAGTTTTTTTGGTAAGACTAGGATATCCAAGTATCCACCTGACTAATCCTAGAGGCATGTGTAAACCTTTCAATATATATACCCCGATTACAGAACGAAAGGGAGTAACATTTTATTGTGTCGAGGGGAGCTTGATCCTAAGACCTCCCTCAAATAAGATTGGAAATTGACCATCAAACTAACCCCTCAAGACTTAATTAGATATTTTTTTGAGAAAATATTTTAATAAAATAATTATTATGGAATTCAACAGAGATGACTTAATATGACTGACATAATATGTAAGGTGTTTGTGTGATTTTCCAAGCTCTTTCTTTTTCTGAAAATTTAATAAAAACCAGACTTTTAAGGTAATTCATATTTTTTATTAGAATCAAATAAAGAGTCTTTAATATGATTGATATAGTTTTTAGAATACCCGTATAAATTTTCTACTATTCCAATATTTTATTAAATTCAATCTTTATAATGAAAGAATTTTACATAGTAATAAAAGATACATGTCAAGATGACTTTCATATTAGGTATTTCGACTTTCAGAGTTGATCACTGACTCGACAAAGACAGTTCAGCAAACCGCCTGAAAATCATTGAAATTTGGTTAAGCAAGCAGAATTTTGATTAATTCCCAAAACGTTGACCGACACATGGCCAATTTTAAAATTCCTACTCTCTAGTAATCTCAGCAGTGCTGATACTGCTGACCAGTAAGCGAACAAGCCAATGGTTCCAGGGTTAAGTCAGCATTTGATGCTAAGAAATCCCAG
This sequence comes from Chimonanthus praecox, assembly GCA_022113865.1. Lineage (NCBI taxonomy): Eukaryota > Viridiplantae > Streptophyta > Magnoliopsida > Laurales > Calycanthaceae > Chimonanthus > Chimonanthus praecox. The sequence goes on along the minus strand of JAINRJ010000096.1, from coordinate 97,793 downwards.
AATGAAAATTTTCTAGTGTAATACACAGTTAAAACAGTGTTTACATTTTTACCATAAGATAACTGAATCAAGAAAGTTACATTAAATCATGGATATGCCTGGTGATTCTTCCCAAAGTTGTGGACATAACCACCAGATGATCTAGGTGCAGTTAGCACCAAATATCATGAGCATACATTAGATTCTTGGAGATAATATTGCAGAATTCCCTGCATATTCCAAAGAGCATCATCGATGTCAGCGAAACTACTGTAGGTTATGCACTGGTGAAGGTAGAACAGAACTCCACATTTCATGTGCTTTTACTGCAAGGGTCCTCCTCGCCAACGAGCATCATCATATCATCCTTCATCTTCATAAACAACTTGCCACCCCTTCTCTGGGTCATTCAAAAGCCCTTCCATAATGAACAGCAGTTCCAACTCAAAGATAGATCATCACATCCATCAAACTTCAAGGGATCAATGGCCATGCCTACAACCACCCTTGCTTGTCAACCCTGCACTTTGGACCTCATGACAAAGTAAAAGGATAGAACTATGACATGTTCGATTGAGAGACCATCTTGTCTGACCAAACAAACATACAAGTGAAGCACACCTTTTGGTAGTATAGCCGACTTATTCAATGCAGCCCATCATGGAATATTTTCTCCTTAGTCAACCAAGAAATACCAACATTACAACTAATAGAACTTAAAAAGCAGGACCAGTCAAATTGTTTCTATCATCCGAAAGGCGAGATCTCTTGAGAGATATTTCCCATCCTCCAGGGTTTGAAAAATAACATGTAAAGTCAACTGAGCTAAGATATTTCTCAATCGAAATAAATATACCTCAAGAGATGATAATATTTATGATTAAACACAAAGATTTCTGACTTGAGTACAACTACGGCCCACTGCATTGGCCAATTCATGATTAAGCCTTTCCACATCCTGATTAGAACCTTGGATGGAGGCCTCCAAATTCGAATTCTCACTTAAAGAGAGGGAAGCATGTGTGGGGAATCACATTCAATTGCCACTGGAGTATCCTTGGTCAAGGGAAAACCAAAGAGTCTGCAGCCACTTTTAACAACAGAATCTACTCCTGGACTGTCCTGAGAATCTGCTTTGGCTACAAGAACAGGTGGATGCATGGCCTCCAGTTGATTGCTCTCTCAAGAGATGGTATGGCAGGTACATCTTTCTCAAACCTTCCACTGAATGATGAAACCCACTGGTTGGCGATGCATGCTCAAATCCAAAGTAGACACCCTCTTGCCTGTTCTTATTCCTCATGCCACAGTTTGAATAAGAACCCATGGCCTGGGTACTTGCTTGTTGAAACATTAAAACAGAAGATGGTGAAGAGACTTGAACAGACTGGGTCGGTGAATGGTGATGAGTGTTGTGGTAGCCCTGCAAGAATGTAGGCCTTTCACTTCCAGCAGTAGACAACTGAATCCCTTCAAAGAATCCAAGCACACCATTTTCATGGGCCAGGGTATCAATCTGAACTACTCCAGATGGAGGTTTCAAAGGAAATATTTCTTGACCTTGCAAGACCTTATGGAATCGTAAAGATTCTCCAAAGCCTAAGCCTTCACAGGAAGTGTCAGGAGTTCCCACTGGAACTCTGACACCATTACCTAAACCATATTTATCCCATCTAAGCAGGAAGCACTAAGATCAGGATTGGATTCCCTTATTTCAGGCCTTTGATGATTAGATACATCAATGCCATCATAAGGGGTTCTAAAACCAATATTTCTTGACCTTGCAAGACCTTCTGGATCCCTAGAGATTCCCTAAAGTCTGAAAATCCACTTCCATCTGCAAACAAGTAAAAAGTACTAATTATGAAACATTAAAAATATAGTAACAATATAAAATAAAATAAAAAAGGTGCACCTGAACAGAAATTGGTGTTAGAACAGGTATTAGTGGAAAGTAAAACTCAGAATGATAAAAGCACTAATCCCTCTCGTTGTGGAATAAGGATTCAGTCATGATAAAGATGGTTGATGCATCCAAACAATATCTAGTACAAGTTATATATAAAAAAAAATTATTATTGTCTCCATCATCATCGTCAACACTAAAGAATAGGCGTTACACATCGATTCTAACTACTACGCTCTCTTTTGACTTTGTCCATACGACTGGCCACCTCCTCCACCTGTTCAGGAGCCACGAGACCCCTGGGCCAATTGAGGAGATCAAGCATGTTTCTGTGCAGTCAAATGATCCACATGTACAATGTAAAGACAGAACTGAACAAGCGTAGGAGCCTGTTCACCCCAATCCTTTATCATCATCCTATGAAACACCAGGATAATGTGAGGTATACATGATCGAATCAGCCTACCAATCTATCGCATTCTTTGCAGTATACTTACAAATCAGGGGGTGTAGCCGCAATACCACTAGTCTTTATAAATCTGTTGCCTTCACCTTTTTTGAATGTTAATGCATGAGTGAAGTTCAAGTTTTCACCCAATTTATGAATTATTAGGAGAAACTTGTTTGCATTAGAAACATGTATTCTACATTGACAAATCATTTCAGTAATAACTGAGGTGCAAGGACATACTAGGAACAGGAAAATCTTTTGCCATTGTAGGCACACTGAACTTGGCTCTCTTTGATCCAGGAGTGGACAAACAACTCGCACCAAGGACAGTACCAGATGGCTCGATCTCCCAAGGAGAGACTCTATTCTGTCTACCGAACTCTACCTCATCATCCCACCTTACCTGTAAAAATGACAGAGACAAAAGCTAGCATGTAATAGGAGAAGCAAAGAATACAAAATCAAAAACCTCAAATTCGTAATACAAGTTCGTATACTGAAAAAGAAGATATCTGTGGAATGTGACTAATTTTTCAAATTTTTTTATGACAGGACGGGTTCTGGATAAATAAGCAACTATTGGTGATGTGGCTAATCCTCATCTCCCAAGGTAAAATCAACAATTAAGGTTGAGGTAGGTTTGATTTATTAGTGTGTGGACATCTGTTCTTTACCCTCTATATCTTGGTGGCACAGACAGCAGAATGTAAGATAGGATTCTGCATATCCCCACTAACACCACAAAATCAATGATTAGTCACTATCAGGCACTGCTTGCCAAATTGTGGACTGGATTACATAATTTGAAAAACCAGAACGGACAAGTTTGAGACAAGAATAGCACATGATAAAATAATTTTAAATTTAAAGCAAACCACAGACTAAAGTCAAAGGTTAATCACAAGCTATGTTTGGATGAGGAGAACTTGAAGTAGCAAAAGTCTCCCTACTCTCGAGGGATAAGAGAAGTGAGGCAAACCTCAACCCTTCGAGGTTTCGTAGAAAAAAGGTTAGATGGTATTAAGTGGAGAACTTGATAAGGCTTATATAAGTTGTATGCTGGCGATTTTTTATCTTTTTTAAATAATCAAGAATTCTTAAAAGAAAAATATTCGTTAGGATTGAAAGACCATTCAAGCTCAACATTTGAACCAAATTTCAGCTGAAAGATTAAATTCTAGTCACTTGATCTTAATCATAGAAGTCGAGCATCTTTAGAAAAAAATCAAGGATGACTGATAATTTTTACCGCAAAGATCAGGTGGCTGGAATTTTATTTTTGGTTAAAATTTTGTACACATTTCAAGTTCGAAATAAACTTTTAATCCCACCAGTTATAATTTTTAATAAACTCCAAAATAAATTTTTTTTAAAATGAAGAATGACCCTGTGCAACCCAAGTGTGGAGAGAACACCATGTTCTATTCTCCAACAGTAGGAAGAGACCACCATCTTCTCCTAGAGGAGAAGTTTGGTGTCTTGTGGGGCCACTTTTTTTCTCAAAAGGAGATCCAAACAATATAAGTCAGGAGAACTTAGGAGAAGTCTCATCACTTCTCCCCATCCAAACACAACCATAATGAGAAGGGAACTCCAATGCAAAAGTTAGGTAATTAACTTGTATATTGAATTTAAAATTTGGACCAAGGCTTAAAGAAAGACAAGTATGTTACTCATTTAGACACTTGATAGCATTGGCCCCCAGCTTACTTGATTGGCTATCCATTTTTCATGCTTGCAACCACAAGTATGGACAAGGACTCTGTAGATTTCATGATACCTAGTCATTTTGACTTGTGAAAAGGATTGAAGAGTCCAACTAATAGAGGTTCTGCTAGCCTACTGTCACTGAAAGTGCAAGAAAAGAAGCACAATGATAGAAGCATACCAATAAGCATCTCCATTTGGAACCAGGCCATCTGACAGGATCCACATCACAAATGCCTGTTATCAGCCCAGTGTACTGCACAAAAGATCCAAACCTATGCACACTGACTCACAAGAAGAGCTTTTCGAAAACCAAACAAAAATAAAAATAGATATCAACCTCCGATCTGATGCATCTTCTGCTTCAAATCGCATTTTGAACCTCATTCCAATTGAAAATGAATGATCAAAGCTCTTAGTGAACTTCCTATAGGGTACAATGAAATCAGATGTGCTTGTTCTGCAGGACAACGAACACACAGCGTAAAAGTGTCAGACGATGATAAACCATACATAACATGATGCCAGAGCATGTATCAGCCAAAGTCCGGTGTCTGGTAAATAGGAGTTTGCAACATATGGATCAGAGCAGACAGAAACTGAAGCATCAGAATTCTAGTAAAAACCTCAGCTCCAACACAAGGATTCCAATGCAGACCTATGTTACAGAGAATTACAACATCCAAACAAATAAATTACTTGGTTCTACAAACTTCACATCGCCTACCATCTTGAAAACCCAACAATGCAATGCGTAATGAGCACTAGTAAAAACCACAGCTCCAACACAAGGATTCCAATGTAGACCTATGTTACAGAGAATTACAACATCCAAACAAATAAATTACTTGGCTCTACAAGCTTTACTTCGCCTACCATCTTGAAAACCCAACAATGCAATGCGTAATGAGCACATGACCATACAATATATGGTGGGTGATAAACTAAGTTAACATGGTGACAAGTGATACTCCAAAAAATAAGGGCTGTTGTTTTGCTAAATTTTGTAGACAAATTTCAACCAAGAATGCCAGAATCCCAAAAAGTTAATAATTTCTATGATCATTCAACACCTCTTTAGTAAATGAACTAAATTCTTGGAAAACCAGTAGTCATCTATTTTCCTAGCTGATATTTGAAGAAGGTTCATATTATAATAAAATTATTTTAATCCACAGATTACTATTCTGAATATATTCTACAAAAAACCAAAGAAATGATGGCAAAGGTTTGCTATAATTTTGTAGGATGGCTGTCCAGCAAAAAGCTTTCACCTGGAAGGAGCCAAGGACCTCCATACAGATTTAAAGGATAAACAACCTTAAGATTTGTGGTCTGAACAGGTGAAAGTGATTTACCCAAAACGATTACCAAGAACTCTACCTCAAACACTCTTACAACATATAGGTAGGGCTGCAACTCGGGTCGGGCAGGTCGGGTTCCTTAAAACCGAACCCAACCCGAGTTGATATATATGGAATCCGACCCGACCCGACCCGAGTTCTAACCCGAATCAACCCGAACTTCACAACCCGACCCACATTCTTTAGCCTAATTTTAGGGTCGGATTGGGTTGTGTCAGGTCGGGTTAACTTGTAAAATCTCCAACCCGACCGGCCCGCTGAGCGGAAATTCTCAACCCGACCCGCATGATTCTCGGGTCGGGTCATGTGGGTCGGGCCAAAACCCGACCTGAGTTGCAACCCTACATATAGGTGACACGTCCTTGATTTTGTCCATTAAACATACGCATGGATCCACTTCATAGACCATATGACTTTGCCCAAACATCGAAAGTGCAAATCCAATTTCCCCAAAAAATTCCACAAACTTTACTTGAGCCAACCTTCGTGAGTTGAAATCAAAGTATCATGTATAGGGCTGAAATCGGGCTGGGTCTTTTAAACCCAACCGACCCTAGTTACTAATATATGAAACCCAACCCGACCCGAACTTTTGATCCGGACATCTTGACCAGACCAACCCGAACTTTGACCCGGATTTCTTGACCCGACTCAACCCCAAACCCGACCCGACCGCTTTTTGAACCTACTTTAGCGTATTTTTTACCGGGTAGGGTCGGAATTGATCGGGTCGGATTAACTTAAAAATCTCTCAACCCAACCCAATCCGAATTCAATGCGAGTGTTTGACTTCTCAACCCAACCCGACCCGCTGACCCGTCTGTCATAACCCGACCCGCATAATTTTCGGGTCGGGTCATGCGGGTTCGGGCCAAAACCCAACCCGAGTTTCACCCCTAATCATGTAGAACACATAATACTCGCAGGATAGATACTTCGTAGCAATATTGTGAAAATCGAATCGTATCGTAAATCGTTAATACATCTTGAATCGCAAATCGTGTATCGTAAATCGTAAAATCCTAAGATTCATAAGTGTGTTCCCTAAAAATATTTAATATATGAAATAACATAAAATACATCTAAATCTAAAATGTAATATCATGAGCAATTCTCCAACTTTCTTTCAGTATTAAGTGAATTTTATATAATCAGTTATTGGAGCTCAAATTTTAATGCTCCAACTCCCAAAAGTATAAAACTGGTATATAATCCAACTATACTGTGAAAAGTCAATATGAACTAAAAAATTCCTCAAAAAATCAAAAGGTTTTAAATACTCATCAACTCAAGACTTAAAAACCATTAAAACGAAATGTTTCATTCTTTCACACTCCTAATAACCACATAATTCTATTATTTATACGAATCGTTCCTCTTATAATATCGTATGAATCGTAAGATACGAATAGTATATCGTAAGATTTTAACAACCAATATGATCTAAAAATATCAAAACATAATAGCTTTCATGTTAACTCATAACAACCGCAGTGCATAAAAATAGAAACCTATAAAAATATCAAACTATGAACTTCACAAAATAGAGGGTCAAGTGACATTGCCTACTAAATTTAATAAAAGAAATGATATATGGAAGAATGTCTCCACTAAAAAAATGTTAATAATGCAAAAACCCATATCCTGAACCTTGGAAATATGAAGTGCATGTTCAGGTCATTTCGGGGCATTATAGGACCTTGGGACATATCTAGATTGGAATTTGAATAGCATGCAATGGCTGATAGTGATAACCACATCAGCAGGCAAAGACGGCCGACCACTGCAAAAGGCTCAATAACAGTTACAGCCTGACATCACTAATGATGCGGGCATATGTGGACGTAACCAAAATTTTAATTTTGACCCGGGCGGGTACATGAGCAATTTATCGAGTTTGATGCCCGAGTCGAAAAATAAAAAAACTATATCTTCGATCCAGACGGGTATCTGAGTCACAAGCTTTGCCCCAACATAGCAAACCCATTGATTCAATGACCTGTACACATTTCATACAGTGGGTTGAAGAGTCCTATCCCAATTAAGATTTGTGTTGTCCATTGTTGGAAACCTGGTATATTTAGGATTAGTTATTTCCAGCTATATCTAATTTTAATTTTTAGAACTTAGCTTAATTAGGGTTCTATTCAAAGTAGGTGATTATTTTATCTATTTCTACTTATAGGGTATTTTAATTAAAAATTGTTATTTGATTTCAGGGAGGGTCGGCTCCCATTTTCTAGAGTTCAGTTGGTAGTATGTGATTATATAGAGTTGTGTGTAGCCGAAAGGAAAGGAGTTTTTTTGGATTAATAAAAGTTATTTTTATTTCTTAACAAAACAATGAGTGTGTTGTGAATTGCATACGGCAACACCTAGCAGATTCTTGCTAGAGTTTCAAGCCCAAGACGAAGCAGAGGTTGTCTTGGTTGTAGGCAGCAACGTGTTGCAGAAAACCAGGCCCAATAGCACATCGGGTTAGATAGTTTGAGTGCTATACTTGCAACCATCTGCAACCCAGCTATTAGTCTTCTACCAAACCTGATTCCCGCAGGTTTTGCCTTGCATCAGATCTCAGTAACAAACCCAAGATCTGTGAGTGTTTGGTGTTATTCAAACCTTTCAGATTAAAGCCCAATACTGTTTGGTCCTTGCTTATTGCCGAGTTCATCTCAGACTCGAGTAATTATCTAAAGCTTCGGCTACAAGTCAGGGTTAGGTGTTTTTATCTTACCAAGCCTGCATCAACTAACTTCAGATTCAGTAATTAGTATTTGGAAAATAAATACGAACCATCAAATTAAGAAAGATGCCAAAGCTCTATATCATTAATCATTTGGATAACTAATGACTTTTTCATACCTTGGATTGTAGTAAATGTGAAATACACTCTTCGAAGACAGAGCATTAGCCACTGCAGCAAGGGTGCTAATGTTTAACCTCTGGTTACAGAGAACTGAGTAAGGAGTACCCTTTTTTAGCTGAACTGCTTCGGATTCCCAATCTTAACTCCCCATTGTCGGACCTAAATGAACAAAAAGGCATCATATGAAGAAAGCTCTAAGTACTTAGGTGCAATGCACAAAAGTTGACTGGGGTATGTACCTAAGGAAGAGTACAGCATCCCCTGAGACGAGTTTCTTCTTATGGACAAATGCACTCCAACCAGTTGTGAGCAAATGCCTCCGTGGCTGACCTGTGAAAGGATTACAGACCTTTAGTTTAAAATAAATGATGATCTTTTCTTCCTCAATTCTTAAATAATATATTATCAAATTCCCTAACATACTATCCTCTCAGCTCTTGAAAGTATTCCACCAAGGAGTGGGTGGACCCCTGGCAGATAAACATTAGACCACCAGTCTGGAATTGTGAACTGGTCCTCAAATGTAAAGGCTAAAAACAATCAAAGCAAATTCCAAACTAAAAAAAAAAAAAACTAATTTATAAAAGGATGTAAAAGCAGTAAAGGATCAACTATTTGCATGGCCACCCAACTTTCTAAGCAACATACAGAAGAGCCAAGTTGTGTAGCCTTTCCATTCTTAACAGCATGTATTGTTGGTGCCGGAATTGTAAGGGGAGCACATGACTGCAATAGGCACAGATCAGACTCACCTAAAGACGAAAAAAAAGACCCCACACTGTACCAATTTGGTGTCTACAATTGGTCCTCCAAAGAAAAAGAAGTCCCAGATAATTATATGCTACCCAATAGCTCGTAGGACCAAAATTTAACCCGAATGCTGTAGACAACTACCCACAAAATACAAGAAAATTACAAGAAATGGCGTCAAAATTTGTATTCATTCTTCACCATTCTAAGGCCATCTCTATTTATACAATTCAAGTGTCCCTCCAAAAACACCCTTTCAAAGGGTATGGATCACTCCTATTCCCAATTGTCAACCCACATTCAGATAACTTTTCGTTTCCTCTTTTTTTTGAAAAGCCAAACAAACATACCTTCATAAATGATATTTTTTATCCCCGAAAAAATAAAAACTAAGATGAAAATTACTATCTCAGAGTGGCACCTCTTAGGAAACAACTTTAATTGTAATTACTTAAATTTATATAACCATTTGATGAACCATTGATAAATGAAGGCCTCTTGTTACTTGAACCTCCACATAGTCCAAATACATTAATTTACAGTTTGTTGAGGTCCATGGTGAACTTAATCTTGAATTAAGGACCCTATCTAATAAACTGGACATATTGGTAAGAAAATCCACGTAAAATCTTCAACATGCTGAAAGGCTGTCACATTAATGACTTTGTCTAAGTATTCAAGCCTAGTATGTACCATAGCAAACATACTAAAATAAGGAAGCAGCCTCACTCACACACTTAGAGAGTGACCCCATTTTTTTATTTTTTTGATAACCGAAGATGTCCAGACGTCTCACCGACTAATCCTTCAAGGCATGCGAACACCTCTCTACACACACGCATTGGGTTCTTCGATGGGGAGAAACCCCCATGGGGAGTGGCCCTTCATTGGGGCTGGTCCTGGGTCGAACCCAATACCTCAGTCCTGAAGTCTTGTGCCTAGACTACCAGGCCAACCCCTTGGGATTAGAGGGTGACCCCATTTGAAGCACATGTAGACTTACCGTCTCCATATAACCAAAGACTCGTCAGGCCAATAAAAGTTAAACTCAACCTTACCTTTTTACATACAAGTACGCACAAGTTAATTCTTGGATGGGAATGGAGAACATAACCTATTATTTCAATGGAGTTTAGAGAGGGATACTTAGGAATCTACGTAGACATGGATTTAGAGAAGTGTGGTGGATTTCTATAAATCTCCAAGCACCTCCTCACCATCATCATTAAAGCCAATTATACCCTCTATCTAATACCCATGTGACGCAAGCCCAACCTTTACTGCTGCAACAATGAGCACTTACAACTATGCTACATGCTTGAGCCAAATTAATCACCTTTTAGTTTCAACCCACTTGTCATGTAACTTTGGGTGATCATAATCAGCCTTCAAAATTGCATTTTGGCATTGCATAACCCATGCAGCATTTAGACTGAAGTTTGGAGCTGTTTTATCCTATAGGCAAACTCTTTAAGAACCTGTGGCAAATACCAAATTAAAATGGAATGGAGGCATTTGCTGTCGTAATGTGAGAATTCTGAGACATGGACAGTTTGTCTCAAGTATTTAACACTATCCTGTCTCCATTCTCATTAGACAAAATAAAAAATAAGAAAATAAGGACTACCAAAAAAATATATGCGGCTGACACATCTAATGGTGATATCCAGTATAAAGGATTTATTCCTTGTGGAAGTCTTCTTCAGAAAAGATTTGCCTAATTTTATGCCAATTCATGCACAAGCACATATTTGGTCTTTTGTGCTGAGAATGAGTTTCTAATAGAGAATTTCATAACATACACAATCATCAAAATGTCCAATTTAATTGGAGTTCCATTAACAGGGACAAGGCGCCTCCAGATTGTACTCACTACTGTGCAGTACTCTCTCTCTCTCTCTCTCTCTCTCTCTCTCTCTCTCTCTGTTGAGAATTTCACTACTTCAGTAAGAACAACCTCTCTCTTAATAATCATCGAACACTTACCCCTGTAGATGTGCCGGAACCTCCACTCCGTGCCATGTAAATCTTTTGCAATGAGTTCTTGAGAAGGCCTTTGCTGTTTATAATCCTACGACAGAGGTAATGCAAATATGTATATGTATTAAAATAAACCCGAGAACCATATCTGGCAAATCGAATTCCGTGTGAGGAGAGAGTTCATCTGGTATTTAAGCATTTTCGCTCAACCCAGATAGAGGTCAGAAGGAGAAATTATAACTGCATAGAGTCATTACCAGGGGAGGGAAACAGTCCTCCGCTGCCCGACGCGGAACAGAGAAGCCACCGTGGGTGCTGGTATCTGAGGCCGTGAGAGTCTTGCAGAACATGTGGGGAGTCATGGCTTTACTGAAACAATCAATCTCCTCTTCTCCGTCTCCCCCAACTTCTCCAGCCTGAAAATTTTCTTCTACTTGCTGCACGGTAGCAATTTAACAAATAAGCGGAATTGGAGACGACAAAGAGCTGGAGATCTTCAAATAAAAGTTAAAACGAAATCACGAAAGTTCCATAATCACAGCATTTAGGAGCAAGGCAAGCAGAGAACGAGAAACTCCAACCTCTTTTTCAGGAACCAAAGAGACCTGAGCATAAACTTCATCCGTTGCCGCTTCAGCCTGAAAAACCGAAAAAAAAAAAACATATTTTTCAGTCATTTTCACCGAGAAGAGAGAAAACAGAAGAACCCAGATCTCAAAATCCAAAGCCCATCACATGAAACACCCCCAAAAGCCTAATAAGAAACACGTTACTATTATTATTCTGTAAAATCCATAGAATTCACGAAGACCCAGGACCCAAAGACGAAACAGACATCAAAGAAATCACCGAAAGCCCGAAAACAACAGCACAGAGCCCAAAATGCCACTGTTCAGAGACGAACTTAGAATCCCCAAAAAAAAATTAAAAAAAAAAAAATCGAATTTGAGCATCCTCAGACAAAGCAAAAGGAGAAAGAAAGAAACCCACATGCAGTTTAACGTCAACTACACGGCAAAAGACGTGAGGCGGAAGATCGTAAGGCACGGGACGGCAACAATCGGCGATCTGCTCTAAATGGCCCTGTGGCAAATACACCACATAGCTTCCCTTCCTCGGCAGCGATATGAGCGGCCCTGCACAGGCATGCCACAGCTCCAAACAAACAGCAGAAGAAGCAGCAGAAGAGAGCGAATCCGAGACAGCAGCGGATGATGACGATGAAGGAGAGTAGCTTTCAAGAGTAGCATCATTGTCGATGGCGTTGAGATCGATTCCCATCAAACCCAGAAAAATAGAGCAGAATCAACGACCAAAAGCAAAAGAAGAAGATGAAGAAGAAGGGAAATGGGATGTTGCTAAAGTGTGGAGGATGGAACAAAGGAAAAGGACATTCATGCCTGCATTTGGCGGTAGCACTCGGCAGCAGCAGAAGAGGGAAGAAGCTGGTTAACGTGTGCACCCCACAGACAGAAGAAAGGTGGTGGGTCAAAAGAGACACCTCCTCCACATACGGACATACTGCTGCTACCTTCTTTCCCATCATTTTCCATCACTTCTCTCTCTCTCTCTCTCTCTCTCTCTCTCTCTCATCTAGGTCCGTTAAAAGAGCGGTCAAGATTAGCTTAGTAACTCGCTCTAAAAACTTGTTGCTTTTATATATATTTATATCCATTTTATATATTTTAATTAAATAATTAAGCATAAAAATAAAATAAAATAATTAATTGATAGGAATTTCAATTTATCAAACTCAAATTAAAAATCAACTCTAAATTCATGGTATAAATAATTTAGATGATAATAATAATTAATATATAAGCTTTATTTAATTAATAATTTCAATAATTTAAATTTCAAAGTTCTATAATAAAAATTAAATAACAACCAAAAGTCTACAGAAAAAATTTAAAACATTTTAAAGACTGAATAAGAAAAATATTTGATTTAAATTTTAAATCCAACTTCTTTCATAATAATTTGATATTTGAAGCCACTGACACTAACTCATATTATTCAAAATAATTCCATATTATTAAAAGATAAAATAGACTAATTATTTACTGTGTAAGTAAAATAGAGTTTAAAAAAATCCTATTTATTATATTATTTTTTTGAATCGTTTTTATATTGAGGTGTCGAAACTTACTTAAGAGCACATAGCAGTAGCGGCCACGTGGCCTGTCATTTTGTAATAAAGTGGTATACTGTACACTATTTTAGTTAATATTTATTAGTGTGTGAAAATAGAAAAGGACATTTATGGTTCTTTCTTTCAATTACTGTTTCTTTTCGTTCCTTTTTCGCCCATTTCTTTCTCTCAAATAACATTCTCCCATGCATCTCTACTCCCGTGCATAGACCAGATCTGACCGTTCAACTACTCATCAGTCATTAACAAGCCGTGGGAAAGAAAAAGAAGAAACTTTGAAAGTTCTTTGACCACTTGCCACGTGTACAGCCTATTTAAGATATAATGATCGCATCCACAATGGGGCACACAGCTTATTATCCCACGGTCTATTCATTTTCTCCACTTTCGTCATCAATGGAAACGTTAAACATATGTTTTCATGAGTATTTTATATAATCTGACATAAGCTTTAATATATTATTTATTTTTTCTTTTCAATCGACTCGTCGAACTTTTCGAATCACTTGCAGTAAAGGATTTGATGAGTTAATTCGAAAGGTAAAATGAACAATATAGTAAAACCTATGTTTGGTTATACAAAATGTCTATGGAGGATCGCTCTCATTTTTCAAATATATGTTTAATCAAAATTCATTCTAATTGAATTAAGTATATTAAGGTTTAAAACTTATAGAGTTAACCATATGGATGTAGCTTAACGGGTTGTCTCCTGTCTCAAGAGGTGGGAGGTTGTATTTTCGAGTCCTCATGATTTAACATTGGTGTGTCCGGGTAGTGGACTCACCCGTGAGAGTTTTATGCCAAGTATATTAAAGTTTCCTACGCTTAAATTTAAAAGAAAAAAACTTACAAAGTTTAAAGATTAAAAATTTAAATTGAATAAATTTTGAATAATTATAAAAATATAATTTGATTCATTTTTTTTTTCAAAAGACTCATTGCCATTATTTGCTCGGCATTGAATTATATTTAATTTTTGGTGACATTATACATAAATTTTGTAGAGGGGGTGACCCGTGGCACTTTCTTTACCCCGGCTGAGTAGTTTTGTTGGTCTGGGTCTTATTGTTGCTTTTAGTTGGGTTTTCTCTTTTTCTTTTGGTAGGTGGGGGCTTATTTCTCATAGGCTACCATCCCTTTTCTTTCTCCTTGTACTGTAATCGTTTTACTTAATGGAAGTTTATTCTTAACTGTTTCAAAAAAAGATATTAATATATACAGAAAATATCTTATGTACGCCGAAGAGTATTATATCAATGTAAAATTTTGCTGAATGAATTTTGAATTGAATCAAATTTTTCTCCTATTTTTTTTTAAAAAAAAAATCATCTTTATCAATTGATATCTCAAATATCAGTCAATACAATACCAGATATCAAGATTTTAAAAATCGAGATATCTCGATCGATACAATTTGTTTCCCACTCCACTTATTCAAAGATCTTCTTCTCATTGTATATTTTATTTATAACATCTCCACTATATTAACTTTGCTTATATTAAGTGATAGGACAAAATGAAAAATGAAATGAAATGTATAATAGTAATATGAATATAGAAAATATAAAAAATGTAAAATAATATACAAAATAAGGTTAAAAATCACATGCATAAAGGGTTTCAGACTATGCCTCTGTGTAGGGTTGAGATGGTCGTTGATTGATGGGTTGTCACCATATGAGGATGGGTCAAAAGAACGAGCAATGTCACCAGTGTATATGAATTCTACTTTAACAATCAAAAGTGGAAAGATAAGATTTATTAAATTAATGGTGGAGAAATCAAAATTTAAGAAGAAGTGGAGATGACGACGATGAAATGATGACAACCACTTTACTTTTGGTTGGGCATTTTTCATATGATTAACAAGAAAATTATTTTTTTAAAAGAAATGCAAGATTGATTTGTGAATATTTTAAAAAATTAGTGAACTTGCATTGATTGAATCGACCCAACTTGCCGGTGGGAAGACGATGAATCCGAAGGCTGTTTGTCTCTCGATATATTTTAGGCAGCAATTCTTAAAAAAGGTAACGTTTAGATTTCCAGCTAGGTAAAACTTTGTCGGGCTTTAATTCCACTGGCATGATCTGATTGATTTGATTTATTAATAGGCTGAATTATAAATTTATAAATTTTGAAAAGGGTCATATTGAAAAAAAGTTATATAGAATTTAAATTGAACTCAAGTCAGAAATTTAGAATCTTAATCTATATTATTTCAAATTAATTCAAATTATAAGAGATATAAAAAATAAGATAGTTGATTTTTTTCTCTAAATATGAGTTAAAACGAGTTACAGTATTGACCTAGACCAGTAACTTGAGTTAAGTTAGATTAAATACAGTCAATTTTATATGAATTAGATTGTATTTATTAAAATCCAACATAATCCATCTAAGTTTCAGCCTATAAGATTTTTTAATTTTAAGATAAATTTTTACTTTATCACTATAATTGTCAAATAAAATAAGAGTAATCTCAGTTCAAAGATCACTCCCATTAAAAAGTAACTCTTATACAAAATAACTCTTTTAAAATTTACTCCTCATATAAATATAGTTACAAAGTTCAAACCTTCTCTCCTTCTCCTCCTTCTTCCTCTTCCTCTTCCCCTTTTACAATCTTCTCTATTCATATTTTATTTTCTCTCTCACCTGCCCACAACTTTTCTTTTTGATTGATTTCACCATTCACTGCTTTTTTTCTCTCTTTTCTCCTCACTTTCTCTGTGTCCCAAATCCCACCCAATCACCGCAGAAGCACTAGTGCTCTGTCCATTTATTTACTCCCACATTTGGAGACCCAAACGTTTTCCCTTTGCCCCTTCTCCCACCTGTTTGTTTTTCTGGAGCACCAGTTGGTGTTGCTGTAATTGCTCCTTTTTTTAAAAAAATGATGCCAGTGATGACTTGGGTTTCCTCATTTTGTGGATTTCTAATTACTCGTTGTCATCCTAAATGAGTAGGATTCATATTTAGTAGATATTGATAACCTGATCGCGAGTGGGTGATGTTTCCAACTGTATGAGTAGGATTCATATTTAGTAGATATTGATAACCTGATCGCGAGTGGGTGATGTTTCCAACTGTAGAATTCAGAAACCAGACATTCAGAAGACTGGTGTAATTCTAACTTTCAACAAATGCGCTGAATTGGGCAACTTATTGAGATGGGTGTATTAATTTTAGTTGCAATTTTAGCATCCTTCAACCCTGTGGTAGTCAGTATGACACAACATTGTAATGTGGTTTGATTTTTGTACGAACCAAGGTCCCATGTTTGACTTGGATCAACCAACTCTTAAATGGTATTTTAGTATTTACTGGGTGTCACTTATTGTAAGTGCAAGGTCTTGAGTGATTCAGAAACGATAACTTCTTAGTTTATTGTTTCACTTTTTAATCTATTAAACACAAAATAAAGGGACAAAATAAAATAAAAATAACTCCTATTTTGCATCGTCCAGTACTCTTTCTTAAGAAACCTTGTGTGTTAGTCCAACATAGAAGGCATCTTGTAACGCATGGATACTTGATTTGGGGAAGATACAATTTCCAAACTGATTTGGGGATCACTAGGTTTTAATAATTCCAAAGAGGACCTATGATTACTTATTCAAATAGAGTGCACTAATAATTTGATTTGGAGTTGTCTTGGCAGTGGAGAATCTCACTTGTCAATCTGATGAATTTTGGGATGGGCATCATTTTCACATCGAATAGTAAATGTTCAGAGTTCTAGATAACTGGTGGAACTCTTTCCACTTAGGCATAATGCATTTTCATGTGAGGTGGTATCAGAGTCAAGGATGTCTCTACTTTAAAGGTGGGGTGAATGATCTGGGAGTTGGTAGATTCTACATCACCATCGCCCTCTCTTAGGCATAATACATTTTTATTTGTTGAAAAACAACGTTGTGAGTCTGACCAAACGAATTTTCGATCAATCAAATTGGGTATCAGGTCAATTCTACATCATAATTTAGGGTAACGATCCTCTCACGGGTATTTTGTGTAACTCGACACGGGAATTAGTGGACTTTCCATTTTGCCCTTCACCTTCTGTACCAGAAAATAAAAAAAAATGAAATGTCAGAAACCGGCTAGCCAAAATGGGAAATCGGTTCTCCAAAGTGAGATGCCGGCTCGTCAAAAAATCTTGCCGACGAGCCGATCACTCCAAGACAGCGAGTCAAGTTCGTTCATCACCTGTGGGTTTTTCGCTTGAGTTTTCAAACGAGGTCGTTCATCTACCAATTTTTATAAACAATGTATTAAAATTCATCTACTATGAATTTTATAAACTCCGAGACTGATTTTAAGTGAAAAATGTATAGTTTTGGATTTAAAAATCGTACTCAAAGAATTTAAGAAAAATGATCTTTCCTCTTAATTCTTTGGATACAATTTTTGAACACCAAAACTATACCCTTTTCACTTAAAATCAGTCTCAGATTTCATAAAATTCAGAGTAGATGAATTTTGATATCTTATTTGTACAAATCGGTCGAAAAATGGCCTTTTTTGAAAACCTGAGACAAACGCAGGAAAAATCCACCGCTTTTCGTTTTAGAGTGATCGATTCGTCGGGACAGATTTTTTTTTTTACTTTTTTAAGTTATCGAAGGATAACATGAAAAATCTACTTATTTTCGTGTCTAGTTAGATAAAAATTCAGCCTAAAGATCGCTACCTCATAATTTAATCTAAATATAACAACAAATATATATATATTATATTATGATAATCAAGACATACTCAACACTCGAGTTATATCTGATATACCTAGACAGGACTTGGGACAAACCATTAAATCAAGAGACATGAGACAGATAATATCAATAAAGCATCAACAGTGTAGCAGTCGTTGAGGAAATTAAAGACACACCGTCCCCAGACATCTTAAGCGGTCTGCATTGAGGACGAATCAAGTCTGTGACCCGCAGCCAGAGTCTGAATCCTGTACTAGAAAATTAATAGAGTAACGTACTCCACCATTTTACATGCCAAAATGTCTGGACGATAAAGTACCAATCAATGGAGATGGAAATTAGTCACTCAGTGTTCATTGTCGGGTCCATTCATTAACCCTTTGTCTAAAGTAAATGTTCTGATGCTTTTTTCTCATAAATTTTTCTTAACTTTTATGGCTTTTGGTGGACCGAAGGAACTCTCAGTTTTGTCGCAATACAAAAGATCAGTCTCAGTCTAAAAAAAAGCAAGATCAACAATCTATGGTAAACTTGAATTTTAAATTTTATTTTACTTCATTTTCATAGTCTCATAAAAGGTTATACTGAAGAATTTTTTATTTTATTACCTATTGCTCAATTTATTATCTATTATTTTATTTGTTCGAATTATTAGGTATTCTTATTTTTTTATAGAATGTCTTATCCTTAAACTCTTAGAATGTCTAAACAAAATTATTAATTTTATCTTTCTCTAATTGACACACTTGATAAATTATTTTCATTGCCCCTTAATATTTATTTTATAATGTCTAAGAATTGCACTTAGATTTCACACATAAATTTCACGAACTATTATATTTTGACACCATCACAAAATATGATTGTTTGAATGCTTACAATTACAATACAAGCTAATGTTATATTTCATTTAAAATTTCTCTAAAAATTAAAATTTTAAGAATTAGAACCATTTTAATTACCAGTTTTATTGGTAGACTTGTAAAATTCTCTCTCTCAAGATTCTCTTTTAGAAATTGAAGTCTTGAGTGGGGTGGTGATGAAAAACTTAATTAGATTGAACAATAAAAGAAAACAATCAAGAGATCATGTTTTCCTTGTCAATCTTCAACTTAAAATATTATAAAAAAAGTTGCTAAATACTGTAATCTTGACTGCTTTATCAAAATCATAAAAGATGGATCAAAGTCTATCTTCAAGAGAATTTGAAACGATGTCCAATCCTTAATAGTATATAAAGGTGGAATTTTTGTCCTCTTTCACCAAGCAAAAGTTATCTCTGACTAATGGTTTTCACATTTTCACTTTACATCTTAGCTCGCTTTGTGCTTTATGGGTGTGTTTATATATTTAAATACTTGAATGTGGTGACACTTTGTGGGTGTTGAGGATGCTTTCACACCAATAATATTAGGTTTCTTGGAGTCCTCTCAAAGATAACCTCTCCACTCTCAGATAATAAAAGGGACCCAACTTTTGAATAAATAAAAATTTATCAAATTTTACTTTTATTTTTAATTCCAGTTGATAATTCAATTTAAATTTTTTTATTGAAAGTTCACACTAATTTGTGATTGTGTTTTTATTTTTATTTTTTATTTTGAATTTTCTATAACATAATCTCCCTTTTAGGATTTTATATGGAATTTTTTTTAGGAAATGATGTTATAAGTTCATGTAATTGTAACTGTATGGAGATGTCTTAATCATGATTCACATAGTTCAAAGGCAGCAAGACAAGATGTCATGGGGATGTTATCATTGACAAATTGTTGTCACTTGACGACAAACAATGGTATCATTCATACCCCAATTTATCTTTACTCCCAACTCCAATCCCTATTCTCTCACTCTTGGAATCTTAAATTCTAATTATTCACACATGTATGTCACATTGTCAATGGTCAATATGTTTTAAAAGTATTCATTTGACATAATATGTATATTATTTTTTAATTAAATGTCAAAGACTTATATTTCAATTATCATCATTAAAATTATTTATTACATCTATTTATAGTTGATAGTAATATTTGAATTTGAAATGTTCTATACTTCTATAAGCTAATTATCTATCTAATTATGAGGTATACTAACTATGTCAAATTAATTATTTTTATGTAAAAAAAGTTATTCTTAAAGATAATTATGGCTATATGATGTGAGTCATGATCAAATTTGGAAACAGAAATTTTAAATTAAAAAAATAAACTTGTCATCTATTTTTAAAAATTTTGTATCAAGTTTGTAAGAATATTTTTAGAGATAAATTTTAAAACACATACTGATCTAAATAGTATTTTATTCGACATAAGAATCCTCAAAACTCTATACCAAAAAGAAAAAAAGAAAAAGAAAAAGAGAAGCTGTTTACATCACCTAATGTGCACACTCCATCTTAATTTGCATTTTTTTTTTATTTAGTTGCTTTAAAAAAAGCTTTGTATGTGGTGAAAATTCTACTAAATACATGAGATCAATATTGGACTAAAATGATGATTCTTCTTAAGCCTGCTATCTCAATCATGGTATTTCTATTTCTGATCACTCTCCCGTCTTGTTGAAACTTTCATTGAAGAAAAGAGAATTATAATTTTTTTTAAAATAGAACTCACTCTAAAAAATTAATTATTGAGAGAATAATGACTCAAGCATTATACAGAGTTATTCGTTTCACAAATGAACCAATATAAAACTTTTGTCACTCACTTACTCACATTATTCCTTTAAAGTCATTTGACATTTAGCATTTTCCGATAATGTATTTATGTCAATGGAATCTATGCAAGACTATTGGGCCACTTATGAACAAAATGTCATTTTCTTTATATTGTAATATCCTTTGGAGATTTAGAAATAATATGGGTTTAGATTTGCCCTATCTCTGACCAGTCTTTACAATCTTTTTTTCATCTCTTAGAGAAGGGTTGTTATAATTAACAACACTTAATCACATTCAGATCTTATGAAATGGTCAGTATATAAAAATTTCTTCAATTCACATTTACAAAACAAGATTTAAAGAATTTTTTTTTTCTTATCATTTTTTCAATAATTACTGAACAAGATAGAGAAAAATCTTTCAGCAAAATATATTCTCATTTTAAAAAGGATAGCCATTTAGACACCAAACTTTTATTTTAAGAGACACCTCATTTTAAAATTTTATATAAAATTACTATTTTGTTCCTTAGTTTTGTATGGAGTAATCATATTTTAAAAAAAATTGAAGGGTAAAATGATAATTTTCATACAAAATTTCAAAATAAGATATCTTTTAAAAGAAAAATGAAGTATGTAAATATCATCCTTCAAAAAAAATTTAAAAATTCTTACAGTAGTTTCCCCGATTTAACGCAGCCTACGGAGTAGAATGGTGAGAGGGACTTGTGTCCCGCGGGACTCACGGGAGTGCAGAGCAGCCGCAGCAAAGAACTTGGAAATATATCCCTCAACTTACGCGGGCTATGCTTGCAGTCTGCACCCTTAAAAACTACCCAAGTCATGCTATCCCGACGAAAACGCTGTAGTTTAAACACGTGGATTCAACTTGAATAAAAAAACAAACCAAGAATGCACTCTTCACCTCTGTTCTCCTCCATTGCATAATAAAAGCAAGGAAAATGAAGGAGCAACCAGGGTCGAGATATAGGTCGGTATCCGATATATATTGGTAATATATATTGTCGATATTAGTTGATATTAATAAGTTTTTTTTTAAAAAAAAAAAAAATTAAGAGAGAAAAAAATATTGGATGATACATAGGCCGATAACGAGATATCAGTCGATATATCGTATCGGCTGATACCAAATTTTAAACTCCTGGATCCAATTGCTTTTTTGCTCTCAAATTCACATATAATATTATCTTGTTAAATAATAAAATAATTTATGAATTATAATAGAAGATACATATTACTATTGGATAGGTAGAACGTGAATTTTATATAAAATATTTTTTCATATTGATTTCCTATTTTCTAAATTTAATTTTTTTTCAAATTTTTATGACATAATTTATTTGTTATCAAAATTTCAGCTCTCAAGATTCTAATACAGTAATACTATATAAAAAAAAGTTAACAAAAATTATGTTCACACTAAATTTTTCATTTTTATCATTTTTATATTCTTTAGAAAAATATTTTTTTATAGGAGAGAACAAAAAACCGGATTAACGATAAAATAATGATACGGTACGCATCATCAGTATGGCCTTATCAAGTATCAACGATACAAATCGACGTAGTGTTTTTTTTAACCCTTGTTATAGACAGGAGCAAACCAATAGCTAACTCGATTAGCTCTGAACGTTTCATTATTAATTTGAATAATAAAGAAAATTTATAAAACTAAAAATACTTTTAGATAAAAATTTGATTTCATTAATTGTACAAGACACCTGATTTGAATTAAGTGAAATAGACTATTAAAGTAGAACAGTGCTTATTCGGTTGGCCTTTCTTGTGCTGGGCTTGGATAGAGATTCCAGGCCCTTGGGTGAGGATGTACTTGAAATCTTTATGCCTCTCTAATAGACCTCTTGTAGGAGTCCATCAAATCATACTGGGCTGGGCTTGGTTAGACATTCCAGGCTCATGGGCGAGGAAGTATCTAAAAATATATGCCTATTTAATGAAAAGGCCGAGCTGAGCTTCATTAAGTAGCCCATCAAATCATTCTTGGGCTGGGCTTGGTTAGTATTCCAGGCCCATGTGTGAGGATGTACCTGAAAATATATGCCTATTTACTGAAACAGCCAAGCTGCGCCTATTAAAAAAAAAGGATTCTGCTAAAGATCATTGTCCTCTTATGAGTAATTAACGGTCAAAATAGGCCAAAACATAAATATTTGTGATATGGTGGAATCATAAATTCCAAAGAAAATATTTTCAAGACATGGGCTATTTCACTTGTTCTATCAGTTCCCAATATGTATTGGCTTTAAACCTTTGTTCACAGTTGCTGACCTAGACCTATTGTTGCAACTCCAAAGTTCATTGACTCAGACTATACTTTCTAAAGGGAACGTAAAGAACCCGATTTGTTCACAGGATCAGGCTTGACAGGGCCCAAGCTTTTGGTCCAAATATAAACAGATAAATGCATGGGCTAGCCTAACTTTTATTTCCTAATGCCCAAATCTTCAACCAAATTGTGATTTGAGTTACTTTCTTACACATCAGCTGTTCTTGTCTATAACTTTAAGCAACTTCAGCAATGTTAAATTGTGAATTACTGGTTGCCTTCTTTTTCAATTGCCTAGCCTTTTTTTTATAGACTCCAAGTGGCTGTGGATGCTTGCTGAGATGTTTGGTTAAGCCAAGTATTCGAAGACACCTCAACTGGTTCGCTGCTATCTGATTTTTCTTACAACTCTCCACCAAATAGTGATAGGTATTGTCTTTCTTTTTTGCTAGATTTGAGATTTTGGCAGTTGAAGCTCATGCAATAGTTGCTAATGCTTTTGTAATAAATGTACCGACGTGCGATGAATTGCATTAGATGTGTTTGTAGAATGGAGAAGCTTTACTATTAGGACATGGTCTTTCAGTCCAAAAGACTAGCATGTTAGGTGGAGTGACCAAGTTCTTTATAAACCTCTAGATCTTCCTCTACACATCCAATGTAGGACTCGTTCGTAGCAGCTCCAACAATCCTTCTCTCAAACGAGGCCCTCCGACGGAGATAGCGATGCCGGCCATACCATTTTCCTAGGGGATCCTGAGTTCATATGCGTTGGCTTGGAGGGTCCAGCTTTGATACCACTTGTTGGGTCTGGGGTTCCAGTCCAAAAGATTAGCCTGATAGGTGGAGTTGCCCAACCCTTATAACTCTCTATTTCTCCCCTTTTCCAACTTATGTGGGACTCGTTTGCAGCCTCCCCAACACTTCCTGTGTTGGAGAGAACTGTTTAGTCATGCTTTGAGAGTATCATGGCACACTATACCTTACCTAACAATCTTCGGTGTAGAATGTGTCTTTATGTCTAGTCTCTAGAATGGGACTACTATAGACTCCTATAAAAAGGGTAAAGGGTGCATTTTTGATTTATTTGGATAGTTTTTTTAAGGGAAGGGTTGGGCATACTCAGCCCTAGTTCAAGAATTATTCATTATAATCATTTAAATTATTTATTCTATCAATTTGGAGTTGAACATCTATATATAAATTTGATATATTGTTTCCATAAACAGACTGTCTATATGATGTATATGAAATTTGAATAGAAAATGTCTAGGTTATAACCAAGAACCTTACCAGTTGTGCCACAGGTTCTTGTCAGTCCTAACTCCAAAACTCTAAAATTCAAACTTAATAATATAAATTCATACTAAAAAAATGAGAAATGTAGTTCATGTCAAGAAGAGAGAGGGGTGGTGGGGGGGATTGTAAGATGGAGAGATGAGGTGCCAACCTACACAATCCTCTTTGCTTGTGGTCCAGTGCCACCCTATTCAACCAACTCAGTATTGCTAATATTTATAACTTTGATTAAGACTAAACCACATTTAACTCCTAATAAAATGGGGGGGATTGTAAGATGGAGAGATGAGGTGCCAACCTACACAATCCTCTTTGCTTGTGGTCCAGTGCCACCCTATTCAACCAACTCAGTATTGCTAATATTTATAACTTTGATTAAGACTAAACCACATTTAACTCCTAATAAAACTATTTGCACATTTATAAATAAGAGGCTCTCCCACCTTGATTCCCATTTCGCTACTTCGGAATTGTCCATTCATTTATAGCTCAACATCATGGCCTACTCATCAAGCTCGTCATACATCATCCCAGCTTGATGAAGGCATGGTCATTAAAGCATTCTCTTTGGGTAGTTAAAGCATTCTCCTTGTGTTTTTATATTTAATGTTAAAATTATGGGTAGCAATCCTCTCACAGGAGATTTGTGTAACCAGACACGAGTTTTAGTATATTGCTAATTTTACTCTTCGCATGAACAGTAAATTGGCTCGTCGAAATTCGCATGACCAGTAAAATCAGCTAGCTAAAATTCGCATGAACAGTAAATCGGCTTACCGAAATTTTAATGTTCATGCGAAGTGTAAAATTGACAATACACTAAAACCCGTGTCGTATTATGCAAAATACCCGTAGGAGGATCGCTACTCTAAAATTAAAGGGTATGTACTCATACGGCAACAGGCTGATCTTAAGTTATTCTTTGTTCTCACCAAAATTAGTCTTCAAAAACTTATTTCAACAAGAAAGACAATGAGTAAAACCGTTCCTATGAGTGTGCAACTGTTTGAGAGTGTCTAACACCTCCCCTCAGTATAATTGACCTCTTATCTATTTCTCATGATTTATAGTACCTGTCATCATCAGTATCTAAGTTATTTTTCTTATCAGGAGCAGATCTTTATATTTGAATTTATCATACTATTTCTATGAATCTACTGTCTATTTGACCCTTATGAGAATTGAATCCATGACTTTTAAACTCAGTACCTGTCAAATATGCAATTTTCATTTTCTTTAGCTGAAAGTGGAAATGGAAGGCATCAATATCCAAACCTAAGGACTACTCCAAAAATATTCAAAACTTAGAGCTAGTTGTCAAGGCTCGTTGAAACATAGAACAGTAAAAGTCACCTACAATAATTTCTTGTACTCAAATAAAATCTGTCAAAAGTATTTTATGGGTAGCGATTCTCCTATAGGTGTTTTGTGTAACCAGACACGAGATTTAGGGTATTGCCCATTTTACCTTTCCACTGCGGTATAAATCGGCTCACTAACCTGCTTACCGGATCACTGACCCTTCTACTGCGGCATAAATCGACTCACTGACCAGCTCAGCGGATCACTGACCGCCTCACTAAAATTTACTTAAGTGAGATTTTTTTTTTCCATAAAGAATAACAAATCAGATCACTGAAATGAAATGAGATCACTGACCGGATCACTAATTTTTTTCTAAATGCTTTCGTACGACATTAAAAAGGTAAAATGATACTCTAAATCTCGTCTCTCGTTATACAAAATACCCGTAGGAGGATCGCCACACTATTTTATAGGGCTTGTTTGTAAGTGAAATGATCATTATTCTGTTTTTATGATATTTTTTTTCTTTTAAAATAGGAATGAGGAATCCTGTAGAAAAAAGGAAATGGAATCAGGGAAATAGGAGAGGGAGGATCCAGAGACAAAAATAGATTGCGTAGGAGAAATAGGGTTAGTTTTCAGTGGCAAAAGTGGAAGATAAAGTATGAAAACGCTATAAATTCTTCTTTTTTTTCTGTGGAAAGTAAGGAAAAGATTGAAAAGGAAAAACACTTCTTTTCCGATTCCCAACGTGTGTATTCTTTTGTGAAATAGTGGAAAGAAACCTGAGTGTTGATGGCCGAGCTGTTGCTGCCCATGGCTATGCAAAGTTTCCACTTTCTTTTCATTATGGGTAATTGGGTACCTTTTTTTTTTCCCTTACACTGATCATCTCATCATCCCATTATCCGTTGAAAGAAAGCTGAATCGGTTTCAGATCAGATTACATTTTGGTGCCATGGCAGGTCAGATCAGATTTTGGAAACTCAGTATTTGTCATGATGGAATAGAATCTTTTATTTCTATCAAAATTAAATGAAAAGGGTGACATTAAATTTAATCTCCTTTTTTTTCTCATTAAAATTTCTGATCTCTAATTCCAAGGAGAAATTAATTTGGTGAAAGAAAATGAAAGGCTAGTTGTACTTCCACGGATTTTGTGTTTAGCGACTTGGATTTTAGTATATTTCCGATTTTACCCTTTGTAAGAACAGTAAGATTTCGACGAACTGATTTTTACTATTCATATGAATTTCGGCGAGTCGATTTGTACTGTTCATCAATTATGGCGAGCCGATTGCACTGTCCATAAATTTTGGCAAGTCGATTTGCACTGTTTATGAATTTTTGGCATTTTTTTTTCTTCGGTACATCAGGTGGAGGGCAAATTGGGCATCACAGTAAAACTTGTATCTATATACACAAAATGCCGTGGAAGGATCACTCATCAAATGAAAGAGTCTTATTTTCTGCACTTTTGACAAAAATCCTATTTACATAGAAGGAAAATGTCTCGTTTTTTGTACTAGAGGTGTTTCTATACTTTTTATTTTCCATCATTTGGAAAATGATAAACACCAAAAGCATTTTTCTTGAATTAATCTGATTAAAAAAATTAATGGCATTTAAGGAGGTTTATAATGCATAGAGGCATAAATAAGTTTAAAAAATAGAATAAGGTGAAACCATCTCTGCACCATGGTGCAACATTCACACACAGAGGTACCCAGATGAACATTAACATATTAATGTTTCTTTGAATTTGAAAACCGACTTATACATCTTGGAACGAATATAAATTAGCTATAAATTCATTCATATTTTAATAATAATAATAATAATAATAGACGTAAGCAAAAGTTAAAATACAAATGAGTCTTATTTAAAAATTATTTATCTTATTTACAACAAATTGACATTAATAAATGATTTATTTCTGTTGTCTTGTATTGTTAGGTGGAAATTGCACCTAAGAGAGTCCAAACAGAAGGGAATCAAGGAGTGTTAATTAAGGGTTGGTGTACTTAAACCTATCTGTGTAACAGGTGGATCCAAGCATGTGATTTGCTTAAGAATCAATACCTTCCTTCTAAGTTCTAATTATTGGTGCCCTTTTTAATTAATTGGTAAGGCTAGTTAGATGGGGCGGGCACTAGAATAAACGGGTTGTTAATGGATGGCTTCAAACTTTATAGAGTTTTAAAGGGATGAGCGGGAGCTTTAACTTCAACAGCTCGATGGGTTTGGACAGGTTCAGACTGTTATATATAAATGGGCTTGCACCGGAATGGGTGGAACCGAGTCAACAAGCATCATCATATTCTACAGAGAGTGATCCTTCATTAGAGTTATTAAAGATTGAACTCAAAACTTCAATTCTAAAATCTTGTCTTCAATTCTGAAGTCTTATGTGTCAACCATTAAGTCAACCCTTTGGAGTTCCAATTGTCTATATATTGGTTATCATGTGTCTTCTCCAAATAGCCATAGAGGAGTAAGCCATTGCAAATCTCTTGGTTGACCAGTTTATGATCAATGAATATTAATTTTCTTAGTTTGGTGCGTTAAAAGTGTTTCAACAATAATTTATAAATGAAATTTTTCTTATTGTTAAGTGGGTAAGGTTTACGTTATAACTTGATTATATCTAATTTTAGATGATGATGGTTATGTTGATAAGATTCATAATAATTATAATAATCAAGATAATAGCAACAAGAAAATCTATATAAATTTAACATTTTATTATGTAATAAGGAGTATATTTGGTTTAGATCTTGGTTCGATCTATCTCTAGGTTAGATTAAATAGGTTCATCTGTCATGTTGCAGTAGACATGGGAAACAGAGTGGTTTGATCATGGGTCAAATAATAGATTTTATATTTAGTTATATTAGATCATAGGCCATGTGAAGTCGTAGATTGGTTCATAACTTGTGTTAGGTTGACCGTAGAAAATTGGTCAGGTCAAGGATTAGTTAATAGATTGGGTCAATTGAATTATGAATCAGGTAATGGGTCATGAGTTAAAGATCGATCACTGGTCGTGGTTCAGTTGGATTGGGCTATGGTTAGTCAGAAGGTTGGGTGATATGTCTTAAAATCTACTAGCTATAGAAATCGCTTTCTAACCTTTTCTCATAGGAATTGAGTTTCCACATTCTCGTGGTACAGAAAACGACCAAGTTGTGGAAATATTTTTTCATACAAAAAGTTCTCACAGAATAATGAAAAATAATTTCAACATGAAAATTATTTTTCATTTCCAAAAAAAATATTGAATACAAATATATCCTTAAAGAATTAAATTGAATTTAGATTAGCTTTATCTCATTATCAGGTTATTTGATTTTATCTTATCATAGAATTAGATGAGTTTATCTTCATCTTGATATATTTCAATTTTATTATAAATAAAACACATCGCCTCTCCTTTGTGAGAGACCAAATAATATTATTATTTCACATGATATCAGCTAGAAGATTCTGCGTTTTCGACTGTGATCCTAGGTCCTGCGTCAGCTAGAGTCCTTTATTCTCTCCCTCTACTAATAACATTTTTTTGGCTGAGGGATGAGCCCTAAATCACTTGTTGTTTGAGCCTTTGTCGTTCCAGCTATTCATGGAATGACTGATAGTTTTTGTTGTTTCTCCATAAAAAAAATCAACAAATTTGTAGTTAGTCTTTGTGCTACTGATGCATTCCTTTTTAATAATGGAAGCTCGCCGCGTGCAGCAAGTATGTAGTCCGATGTCGTCTTCAACAACTCTTCGTAGCTAGTCAGTAAGCTGTCAATTCCTATCCGCAGCCAGTCAGTACGTTGCCCCTTCTTTTCAGCTTTGCAGACAGTCAGTGTGCTGCCGGATTATTCAATTAGCAGTCAATCAATGTATTGCTTCATCACTTCATCTCGTCCGTCAGTGTGCCACATTTTTTATGTCATTCCTACCATTTCGAAGCTTAGCGTTATTCCATACACGCTACAGCTTGCGGGGGCGTGATAGAGTTTAGATTAGATTTAATTGAATTTAGATTAACTTTATCACATTAGTAGGTTATTTGATTTTATCTTATCATAGAATTAGATGAGTTTATCTTCATCTTGATGTATTTCAATTTTATTATAAATAAAACACATATCCTCTCCTTTGTGAAAGACCGAACAATATTATTATTTCACACCTATAATTCTCAATCTTATGCCAAGAGGCCATGGACAAGGTTCTCATAAAAGTCATAAAAAGATTTGTGAGAGACCGGCAACACAAGTGATAGTGAAATTAGAACTCCTAATTTCTTCCGTAAAATTGTCTTGTCGAAATTAGACTCATCTCTTTCTTTTAGAGTGAGAGTAGGAACGGATACCTGGGTTCCATTTTTTGGAATCCGTGACTCAAATCTGAGGATTTTTTAATCTAAATTTATTACTTACATCTTCCCAACCTGCCTATTAGTTTCTACTATTTCACTGTGGTCTAAGGTCAGGTACTCTACCCCCACTATAGTATGCATCATTATGTACTTAAAATAGTGTTCGAGCTCACTTAGATAATTGGTAAAGAATCCAATTCAAATTTGTGAGAAAGTAGATGAATACGGGTGCATTAGCTTGCACTATAAAGTTTGCAGGGGCTTAAATCATTGAGACATCATTAAATTTTCTACTGAAACTTGGTCGTTGGAATTTCTAATCTCTCTATTTAAAATTGACTTTGTAAAATTTTCATTGCTTTTACTCATCTTTCTTTACAAACCAAATACTCTATCATTCAAATAAAGCACTAAGTAGAGTAAACAAAGGTCAAATGGCTAGAAACATTTGATATCTGAAATAAATAAGACTCGCAGTACTCTGCCTAGAGTACTTCTTAGTTCCTTTCTTTCTTCTCTTGGGGTCTATATTGTCTAAGTCATATAATACAGGAAAGTGAAGACAATATAAGCAAAGGAAAGATGAAGATCCAATTTCAAAATGAAAGTGACCTTTTTAGTCATCCATTTTGCGAAAGTTTGGAATAAAATGGAATATAAAATAACAGAGTATCTTACAAGAAAAAGCATTCACCCAATATCATTGAAAGTTGATGCCAATTCACAGGACTGAGTGGCCTACCAGAAGAGGAGAGGTTTCACCTTCGAAAGTCCAATTCTAAAGATGTTGAAACACTTGTCCATATGTACACATGCCAAGAAAAAGGATGTTTGAAAGTTTCGGGGAAAGAAAGACCCACTAGATTGGGAATCTGATGCGAATATAATTCTTTGTCATATCTAGGGGTGAAACTCGGGTAGGCTTTTGGCCCCAACCCGCATAACCTGACCCGGAAATCATGCGGGTCAAGTTATAAAAGCTGGATCAGCGGGTCGGGTTAATTTGAGAGAGTTTTAAGTTAATCCAACTCGATCCGGTAAAAAGTAAGTTAAAGTAGGTTCAACTTGCGGGTCAAGTCAGGCATCGGGTTGAGTCGGATTATAATTCTGGTCGGATCAAGGCGTCCGATTCAAAAGTTCAGCTCGGATCGGATCGAGCTCCATATATTAGTAACTCGGGCCGAATTGGGTTTTAAAAAATCCGACCCAACCCTATTTCAGCCCTATTCACATGGTTTACATTCAGAGATTTAGATACTGGATGTAGTATGGAGTACTTGATCAGGAGTCTCATCTGTTTTGAACAGGAGACATTATAACCCGACTAATTCTTGGGGCATGTGCAAGCCTCAAAATCCCACACACACTGGGTAGACAACTACGAGGAGTGGCCCAAAGGAGTATTTAACGTTAATCGAACTCAAAACCTCTCTTCATACAGAGAGCTTCTTGACCGTGAGACCAATCTCTTCTTGGGTTCAAAATATACACCATATTATAAAAAGAAATTTATGTTTTATATTTGATGGCATAGTGATTTACAAAGAATAATCTTATACTGATGTGCTAATGATAAAGACGACAATAAACAATGTTATTTGAAACATGTAGGGTCCACCTCTTATTAATCCTAAGTTTTTCATTCATTTTTAAATGGGAAGATACATATTTGTGGCATGTTAGATATTATAAAACTATTGAACTTATCATTCAATGAGTCAAATGGGAGAAGTGTGATAAATTTTATTAATTTTTTTAAAAAAAGTACTTGCCATTTGATCCATTTAATAGAGGACCAATAGTTTTGCAAAATCCAAATAGATATATATATTTAAAATTATATTTAAATTCTAATAAATGATTAAAAAAATTAAGAGATAGACCCCATTATCCTAGATAACATCATTTTTTGACTTCTTATGGCTAGGATGACAACATAAAATCATTCCTCGTGATTTATTATTTGACTAACAAAAAAATCCTTATAAATAGATGAGAGGAATTTATACTCTCACATTAGATATAAAATGCCTCTTCCAAAACAAACACTTAAATTTGCTAACCTCTACAAATTCATAATGTTTATTCATTTTTTCAATTAAATTAAAAAAAACTTCATTAGTACAAAATAAGTTATAAAAGTTCTACTCCACTGTTGTCCATCAAATGCTAAGTTTTGTCATCCCACACTACTTATTTTTCTCTTTGTTCATCTTTCTTCTTTAAAAACCTTATAGTAACATAATTCACACACAGGATTCATTTGAGCTCAGGAGAAAGTAAAGATTTCTAAATTACCTTCAGCATGAAAAGATCCTTTGAAAAACTTGATCCTTTGAACCATTGGTGATGGTCTCTAGTATGGGCCCACAAAATGGGCCACTATAAATGCCACGTGTCAAGTAGATGGACTAAAAAAAAAAAGATGTATTGGTGTGCTTGAAAATGACATCCCAGTCAAGGAGGTAGATACCTTTTCAACAAAAAGAGCATCAAAGTCATAAATATAAGAAGAAAGGAGGAAGTGTTCAGAGAAGGGGCTTGAGAAAGTGACATTGAAATATTGAATCTCATTAAAAATTGGCAAACTCACTAAAAAGACAGATGTACACAGTACAAAAAGAGAAGTCTGCCTGCCACGGCAGCTCCGCTCCACTTCCCCAGGCCATCCGAACCCTAAAAACAAAAACCAAAGCCCACAACCTACCTCGGCTCGGCTCGGCTAGTCCCTAAGCTCAGAACCCAACGCCGGCTGCACTCACCCCAACGTGGGGCAGCTTGCGGCTCTTCCAGAAGCAAGCCTCCGAAGCCAGCTTAGTCGAGGAACGCATCGGCTCCGACTTGCAGCGCGTGAGCACGAAGGGCTCGTATGCTACCGCGTTTATCAGCTTCTGCTCTATCACCGTCGCCATGGATGCCGGCTGATGAGACAAGACCGGAGCCGGACGAGGTGGGTGAGCTGGATTCGAATCCTCTGCTTCTGCTGCTCCTCCCTCAGCTTCCTTTGCTGTCTGCTGCTCCTGGATTGGGTTAGGCGGGTCGGGTTTGGTGGGTCGGCAGCGGAGAAAATCCGTGCTGCAGACCCACGTCTCCTTGGAGACCTCCATGGACAATTTGGGCTCGCACATCATCATCAGCAGGCAGTCCGGCAGCTTTCCCCCGTCTCTTTCCTCCTTTCGTCGGGCGAATTCCGGTGTTTTCTCGTTTTTGCCTGTTGCTTTCGCTTCTGCCACTGCTGCTGGTACTACTGAGATTTCATTTTCCCCATCCATCTTCTCCTTTTCGCCCGTTAACTTCTCATGCTCTTCTTCTTCCAATGCTGCTTCTGCTTCTGCTTCTGCTTCCGCTTCTTTTGATGCTGATGCTGATGCTGATGCTGCTGCTGCTTCTTCTTCTTGTTTCTGTACAGAAGCTGTACAACAACTAGCTATGACTTCTTTCTCCACTTCTACTTCTTCTTTTCCTCCTTGATTTTCCATCGATTGGATTCCTTCCTCTTCTCTGTAGTCTTCTTGTACAGTTCCTTTTTTTTCTTCAATTGCTTGTGGAGAAGATGCTTTCAACTCCCTTTCTACCTCCTCTTCTTCTTCTTTTTGGTTTTCTCTTTCTGTGGGTTCTTCTGTGCATTCTTTTTCTAAGCTTTGGTCTGTAGTTTCTTTTTCTGGGATAAGAGATTCTTTCAATTCTTCTTCTTCTTCACTTTTTGGGCTTTGATATTCTTCTGCTACTTCTACCTTTTCGGATGTTCCGGGTTTCTCTTCTTCTATTTCTGGCTTTTGATCTTCTTCTGTTGCTGAAACCGACTTTTCCAACATTTCCTCCATTTTCTCCTCTTCTTTTTCTTCTACTGTAACTGATACTACTTCCACTTCCTCTTCTTCTTCATCTTCATCATCATCATCTTCTTCGCCGTCGTCATCTTGTCCGTCATCTTCCTCGTTGTCGTTGTCATCTTCGTCCTCTTCTTCTTCCTTTGGGGCGGGAGATTCCCAAAATCGAGTGGCAAATGGTGTCATCCTGAATGGCTCAGATCTACACCTCATCAACAACAGAGCATTTCTTGGTGGGACGCAGATGCTTACCTCCTCTTCCTCTTCCTCTTCGATCTCGGCCTTTTCCTCTGTTTTTGCCTCCTCTCTTCTCTCCTTCCTCTCCACATTTTCTTCCTCTTCCTCACCCACCAATCCTACTATGCCCTCCACCGTCTCCCTCCTCTCCTCCTCACTCTCCTGTAATACCATCAACCATCTCGCAAAAACCGCTGCACAGGAACTCGCCGGCTGCGGCGTCGCTGTTGTAGACGATTTCTCGCCCTTCTCTCTCTCCGTTCCCGCATTTGAAGAGCATGAAGACCGACCTCCACACGGCAGAAAACAATTGAACTCAGCGCCAAAAGCCCTCAACGCCTCGCAAATACTCAAAGGGAGATGAACCCATCTCTGGTTTCTGCTCGGCAAGCACTCCTGCTGCATCCCTTCTTGGGTCTGCTCTGTTCTCCTGAAACTCACCTCTCCTCGCCTTTTCGATCTCGATCTCATCTTCTTCCCTTGCTTCTTTGTTTTCACCCTCACCTGCCCAATGCACGTGACTTTGGGAGAAGATGGCTCGGGTGTGTCGAAAGCACAGCCCTTTTTCTTGCTCCCCGCCGGAAACATGGGCGACGACTGCCCTCCCTTCATGCTTCCACTACATCGAAGCCTTCTGCTGAGAGACGGTGGCAGAGTCGATAACCCATCTCGGAACTTGTCGGTTCTACCCGGGCTGAGAATGGATTTGGAAGAGATCTTCATGGAGGAGCTTGAAGAAGATGATGCTCTCGATGTGAAGCAGATAAAGAGCTCGCTGCTGTTGCTACCGCTTCGATGGGGCCTCTCGCCGTCCATCTCCTTCATCCATAAGCCACAGAAGAAGAAATCTAAAACCAAAATCTAAATTTTTTTTAAAAAAACTCTGTTTTGCTGTTCTTGTCCTTCGGTCTCTCTCTCGCTCGCTCTCGTGCGCGCGCTTTGAGGCTGAGATTGCAGAGATGCAGATGCAGATGAAGGAGGAACAGATTGGCAGAAACCAGAGAAGAAAGAGTAGTAAGAGATATAATTACTTCCGGCCAGACGAAAATACCCTTCTTCCTGGCTAAATATAACGAGAATGACGATAGATTTGTAGCCGTTGATGGCCATCTTACCTCTGGTTTCTGTCTAACTAGTAACTAATGATTATTTTAGTCGAAAAGTGACTAAAATGCCCTCGATTTTAATGATGAGGAAGGCCGTGGATTGGCTGCACTTTGGGCTGTGTTCCATTTGGGCAAGTATTTTATGGAGAATTACAGTTTTACCACTAATTTAGGACGATGGAGGTCACTCGTGTTTGTCACATATACGGACGGAAAAGAATACGTCTATATAGTATACTAACGAAAATACAGATTTTCAACAATAATAATAATAATAAAGCATTTCAAGTTTTCAACATAAAATAATTAAAATTGCGTGACTTAAATTCAAGTTAGTTCAGAAATTCAAGTGATTTAATTCAATTTTTTAAAAAAAAAGTAATCCAAGTCGATGATCTATTTAATTAGATATTTGTCTAGTCAAATTGCTTAGATGAATTATCTAAATTTTTTACTCAGTTTTCAAATTATAATTCTTAGAGAGATAACAATAGCATATAGGACAACCTCCCAACAAATATGAATAGTTTCGTACAGCGGTTCAAAATTCAGCATCGATCGATATTTTTCTTTCTCCTCTTTTTTTTTTTTAAACGGCCCTATCGGCTGATATGATACGGCCGTGATATCGACGTATCAGTCGATATTTGGACACTACGAGACTATACGATGAAATAAAGTAACTGTTTAGAAAAAAGTATTTGTTCAATTTAGTTTTTGAGGGTGTGATAAAAGAATTTCACTAAAGTTAATATAATTCATAGGAGGTTAAAAATGTGTGTTAAATGAAAATTAGTAATTTATATTAAACATAAGTGGATAAAATATTTAGCTCTCACTCTAATTTGCCTACCTAAATCGCACTCTTAATAGAGATATTTAGCTTATATTATTAGTGTATCTATTTTTTAATATATTATTTTAAAATTATAAGTTAATACTTTTAATATTTTAATACAAATTTAATTTTTACTGAATCCAATATGCATTTTTAAAATAATTTACATGAATGATCCAAAGAGCTGCTGCATGAAATTGAAAGGGGTAACTAGTTTTTTTTTATATTTTGGATGGCCATTTAGACACTTTACTTTTCTTTTAAAAGACACCTCATTTCAAAATTTCTGTGTGAAAATTACTACTTTGCTCCTCAGTTTTTTAAAAAGACAATTTCTCTACAAAAATTGAGGGATAAAATGATAATTTCGCATAAAATTTTAAAATGAGGTGTCTCTTAAAAGAAAAATCATGTGTTTAAATGGCTACCTATATTTTTTCTTAGAAACAAAATACGTTAAAAGGGGTGAAACTTTGGTCGGATTTTAATTCGACCCGTATCAAATTTGAGTCGGGTCTGTTGAGAAATTTAAAAGTAACTTAATCCAACTCAATGCTAGTGCATTAAGTTATAAAACAACAATTAAGTTGAATCGTATCAAAAAATTGAATTTGATCAAATTGAATAACTCAGATCAATGATTCAAGTCGGATGAAATGATGTTTAATAAATTTTGAGTTTCAACTCTAAATGCAAGACATAGACTAACAAATGCTAATGGAGGTGCCCACTGCCAACTAAGCCATGTTTCTCATTGCCACGTGCTAGGCGTCAATTGGAAGCAGCTTTGATCCTGTCCAAATTTTCAAGTTACATGATTGAAGCATCCATATTTTAGACTGCTCATTGTTTTTTTTTTTTTTTGTCTCTTCGTTCTGTCTTATATTCACCTTTTCCTTTTGTTTAGATTTTTGTCAAATTTTTCAATTGGAGAAGCTTGGATATTCTTAAATTAATTTAGGATTATGTAAGACTAACACTTAACATGAATTTTCTTTACAAATATAAAAAAAAATCATAATCATTTAATAACTAAATAATCAAAATTAATTTGATAGTCACTTTAAATTATCTTGTTTATATATAGATAAAGTAAAGGGATTTTGAAAACAACTTCTGATCTTGCCATGCGCCCTCACAAATGATACATCACAAGCATTTTACTGTTGGTTACAGGGATAAATGCACTCAAAATAGAAGAAGAAAAAAGAGTCTCATTTAGACATGGCTAATCATTCGATGGTAGCAAATAAAATGAATAATAGATTAATTTTTTAATTATTAACCGTTCATTTATTTAAATGAAACAAAGTGACTATATGAGTTTAGCACAACTATTCCTTTTAAGTTCATACATCAACAATAATTTTTTTTTTCTTTTTTTAATTTTTCAGTCATTGGATAGATAGTCTCAATTAAAAGAAAAGCACTGAATTTGATTCTTCCATGTGATTTTGCATTGATATTTTAGATTTTAGACCAATAACAGTTGATATAAAGAAAAAAGACAAATTGGATTATTGGGTAAACTCAGGATAATAATCTCGGCCGATATCTGATATATATCGTCGATATTGATGATTTTTGTAAAAAAAAGATAAAAAATAGGAGAAAAAAAATTTATCGACCGATACCAAAATTTCTACCCTCACCTGCTAAACCTAATAAAGTAGTTTTGTCTTTGTTTCCATGCCCTTGGTCTACAGAAATGAAGCCAATCATGTTAGCCCTTTTCTAGAGTACATTCCTTCTAAAGAAACAGATGTAAGAACAAGTGCATGTGTCCATGCATGAATTAGAAAACCAGTGTCCCACACAGGGATGAAATGACTGCACATGTAAGAGACTCGAGTACAACCAATCTGTGTGTGTTTCTATTTGCATGTTGCACATGCAACATCACATTCACATCGACATGAAAATGCTTTTTTTAATTAAATTAAAACTAGGAAACATGAGATTGCACTCATTTGTATCCCTTTGTTTTATATCAGGTTACTACAGGACTCGAATATGAGACTTTAATTCCTGAGTCAAAATACATTTCTGTTTAGGATTCTCCTTTCCTTTTTCAACTATAGGACTTCTTAAATTTGGTGCACCAAAGATAAAAATTGTTACACCAATCACTTCCCCTTCTAAAACTCATGTTTACCATCATTTTGAAACATAGGTGAGAAGAAGCCCGATGCATATTGCGTGTGATATGGGCAACTCATATCACCCATTACTCTACGTTTCTACTATTGCAGCAATATATGAAACATTTTACGACCATTTTGCTAGTTTTTTATTTTTGAAAACAATGCCAATTTCACTCTTTTTCACATTGAATCTTTTATTAGATATTGCATTCATGGATTCCGACAATGATCCGTTCTAAATCTAGTCGGACGAGATTGATGAATTTGTTCTCCAAATTTATTCCGTGATCAATGGAGGGAAGCGAAGATCTGAATATAACCCATTGGACCCAATTGAACCCGAATATTGACTTGTCTGCACTCTGCATCAGTTCGGCTCTAAGCCCGTTCAAGCATTTTTTGGACCTCAAAGCCCAATTAACCTGACCCATCTGCTGTCGTAGCGGTTCCATGTCAAAAAAAATTTACCCCCAGCCTAGAGCCTACAATGTAAACAAATGGAGAGGGAGAAAGTAAAAGTGTAAAACCCACTTTTCATTAGGCATTGACAATTAAAGCATTGTACTCATCAAGTCATTGGCCAGCGTCATTTAGGATATTTATTCGCAGATGAGAAACAAGTGGGCTCAATCTCATGTATATTTATAGAAATAAATCACATGACTAAATAAGATTTCTAGTCCAAGTGACTTGACAATTCTTTTTAGCTTCTTTATTTTTCTAAATTTTGATTAAATTTCTCAATTAATTAAAATTTTGAGTCGAGTCTAAATTTTGAATTTTCAAAAGCTGATAAATATATTTAAAAGAAGATTTGCTCATTTTCATCAAAATTCCAAACCACCCTCCCATACACATAGATCAACATGGATTTTCATCACACATACAACAAGATTATAAAAAAATAAAAAGTTGGATAGAACAGAGAAAAAAGGCATACATAACAAGGGAGAGTTTAAGATCACATGGGAGGAAGATGCAGTCAGAAAAATCCAAATGCCGTGCACTGTGATTTAGATTTAGGTTTAGATTTTATGAGATTATGTCGAATAGTTAATGAGTATCTACTATTGCAAGTTCTGATATAAGTCCTGTGGATGGCACAAGACAATGAAAATTTTAAATTCAATTTTGAGCATTAACTCTTAATAGATAAGATGAAAGACTTTGATCTCAGTAATTTAAGTTGACATAACATTTTTTAGCAGAGGAGAACACGCTATCAAACTTAACTCAAAAATAAGGTTTGAATTCAGCTTCTCAACTTCTTTTATAAATAAAAATAAAAATAATTAAATTTGAGAACGGACGCCTATCTTAACACCGGCAAAATTTATTAGGAGAATAGGATGGAGTGAAATTCTCATTTTATTTCTACCGGTATATCGCTTATCAAGTACCGGTGTATTGATATATAGAACATATTAAGCAGTGTGTTATCAGTATACCCGTAAGGATAAAATGAGAATTTCACTCCATCTTATGTTTCTTAACAGATTTTGTCCGTGTTAAGATGACTAGTCTTGAGAAATTATAAAACTTTAAAGAAACATCAATGAAAATAAAAGATGAAACAATATTGCTTAAAGTAGCTTGGATATGTAATCAATAATCTGAGAGAGTAAAAACATTTCTATCTTCATGAATATGTAATGATTATCTAAGAAATATATGATTTTGAGATTTACCATTAGAAGAGTATGTGAAAAGACGACAATGTTTATATCTATTTGTGTTTATTATAGATAGTTTAACATCAAGAATCCAAAATAAAGTTTCATAGTGTAAGCATTTTGGTAATAATATTGTTTTAATTAGATAAATGAAACAACAAATTAATTATGTGTTAGAATCTTCAAGGAAAATCTTTTGAAATAAATGAGATAAAAATTAGTAGAACAAAACAAAAAATATGAGTTATAAGTTTAGTAGAATAAAAAAAAGAGGGTGATTTGATTAAAATTAAAAATAATTAATCACATTCGATAAATTTCGGTACTTAAATTTTATGGTAAAATCTTAATTTAATTTATAATTAATAAGATGAGAGCGGAATCTATAAGATATAGACAAGCTAGAAGAGCTTTGTATAGAGATCAATTGATATAATTACCTTAGCTATTCACTTTGTAGGCACTGCTATTGATAATTTTGCATGAACAAAAATTGTGTTGATGCGTTCATTTATCCCGTATGTTAGCGGAGCATTGAAAATTTAATAGTTAATATTTAGATTAAATGATTAAGATTTTCCTCAAAATACACATTGAATGAGGATGCCACTTGATAGATTATTTTCTTCTCATCTTCTACTTCAAATAAATTGTTAGAATTGCCTAGTTCATTCTTAAATTAAGTGACGCACATTTACTATAAAAAAAAATATTATTTTTATTATTAAGAAGCCCTTGTTTCAAAACAGATAAAAGGAGATAGTTAATAAATTAATTGAATTTGAGTTTTTTTTAATATGTGGAAATCCGTCGACTCTATTATGCGGTGATCATAGGTAAAACTTCAAATCTATGACACCACCCACAAACACCGTTAACCATGAGCATTACCTCTTCTAAAAGAGTTGAGAATATTCAAAAGGATCCCCGTTTACACACCCGGATTTTCTGCCTCTATACACCTGTTTTCGGGTGGAGGTGGCTAATTACCATTTTACCCCTTCGTTTCCATTCTTTCGAACGATTTCCCAGTTCATTTCGCCATTCGTTCGAATGAATGGAATCAAGCCCATCCAATTTTGATTCGTTCGAACGAATAACCCTTCTAAACCGATTCGTTCGAATGAATGAAGCGGGTGAACAGTAACGCGGGTTACTGTTCACCCGTCTTCGAATGAATGAAACGGGTGAACAATAACGCGGGCCACTGTTCACCCGTTTGATTGAATGAATCAGACTGATTCATTCGAATGAATCGATTTTTTCTAAATTTCAAAGTTATTTTTTAAGCACTGTGTATTTCCAAAAAAATTCAAATTAAATATCCGGATTAATTACGATAATCTGATAAAAATACTTTAAGACTTTAAGGTGTTTTGACACTCCTAAATATTTAAAACAAAGTATTTTACAAATAAGGGTATTGCTAGGGTGTGCAGAAAATATATTTAGGAGTGTCAAAACACCTTAAAGTCTTAAAGTATATTTATCATGTCATCGTAATTAGTCCGGATATTCAATTTGAGAAATTTTGAAAATACACGGTGCTTAAAAAATAATATGCATAGTATATTAAATAATAAAATCTCTTTTAAAACTTTAAAGTTATTTTTTAAGCACTGTGTATTTCCAAAATTTCTCAAATTGAATATCCGGACTAATTACGATGACCTGATAAATATACTTTAAGACTTAAAGGTCATTTGACACTCCTAAATATGTTTTTGGCACACCCTAGGGATACCCTTATTTGTAAAATACTGTGTTTTAAATATTTTAGAGTGTCAAAACACCTTCAAGTGTTAAAGTATTTTTATCAGATTATCGTAATTAGTCCAGATATTTAATTTAAATTTTTTTGAAAATACACAGTGCTTAAAAAATAATTTTGAAATTTAAAAAAAAATCGATTCATTCAATGAATTCGTTTGTTCACCCTTCACATGTGAATAGTAACATGGGTGAACAGTAACCCCCGTTACTGTTCACCTGCTTCATTCATTCGAACGAATCAATTTAGAAGGGTGATTCGTTCAAATAAATTAAAA
The DNA here is from genome assembly GCA_022113865.1 of Chimonanthus praecox. Taxonomy (NCBI): domain Eukaryota; kingdom Viridiplantae; phylum Streptophyta; class Magnoliopsida; order Laurales; family Calycanthaceae; genus Chimonanthus; species Chimonanthus praecox. Next base: position 56,099 of record JAINRJ010000096.1, on the reverse strand, counting down.
TTGGATAAACTTGGATTCCATTCGTTCGAACGAATGACGAAATGAACTGGAAATTCATTTGAACGAATGGAAACAGGGGCAAAATGGTAATTAGCCACCCACATCAAAAAATGAGTGTGTAGAGGTAGAAAATCTAAATGTGTAAACGGGTACCCTGTTCAAAATCTCAAATAAATAAAACAATAACAAGTAAATCGATAGGATAATAAACAATTGAATCTGAATCGATGCTTGAAGATGTGACTAATCAAGTAAACTCGACCCTTGATGCAACTAATGAAGGTGGGGATGTCTGCCCTTTTCTTACCTTCAGTTTTTACTGTGTTTGTTTGGGAATCTCACTTTCCTCATTCTTAGTGCTGACTACTCATGTGAGTTTGACGGCCCTTCTTTTTCTCGTTATTTATAATTTTCGTATTATATTTATTTAAAGTTGATGGGAATTGGGAACAACACCCCCAATTGGGCGTTATAATTACAAATAAACCCTTAAATAAGGCCGTCAGATGTGAGGGATTTGACCGGTCAATTTAACTGCAAGCGTGCGGACAAAAACTGGAAGTGCCTTGGAAGGTTGAAAGCCGAGAGAGCCATGAAGCCATAGGCAAGCCAGCTAACTTCGTTTACGGCTTAGTACGCTTTTCTTGGGGTAATTATGTTATAGATAAATATAAAAATTATTATAGAGAGATTATTACACTGTTTAAAAATAAAGTTTTCAAATTATTTTATTTCTTAATTTTTAAAGATTAAAAGTTAATTATGATATATTTAATTACACAAACGCATTAAAATTTCACACTTAACATTTCTTAGTTTTCCCATTATCAAAATACCAAAATGCCTTTAAATAATAGTGTTAACTCATTACCAAATGGCTTTGATTATTCTTAGCTTTTCTGCTAATCAGAAGAGCTAAATTTATAAACGGTAACCTTTTATCCCATTTAGCCAATCTCATAAAAAATAAGATTTTAGTTTTTTTTTTTTTAAATTAAGGTGTTCGGACTTCTTAAAAATTATCATTTCAATTAAATATTTTATCTATTTAATAAATAGATTATTTCTAAATTGAGAATTTCAACTAAGAATAAATTTAACACCTTGGCACATTTAATAAATGCTTTGAGATTATATAATTCATATAATTTATTAAAAAATCATCATAGATCTAAAAAAGCAACTAATAAAAAATTTAGAAATTATAAAAAAACATATATCAGAAAAATACTTAGAAACAATAAATCATATTAAATCTTTTTCATTTATTTCTTTCTATAAAAAATAAGATTTTAGTTTCCCATGTGATCTTATACATTTCCAATACACTTTATACTATTCTAATATAAATGAGACAACTATTTTATATAACGCCCCGCCCCTTTTCACTCGCTTAATCAAAAAATCAGATTCTATTTTTTTTTTTAAATAAAGAGTGACAAAGAGCGCGGGACGTCAAGACGCGAGTTAACTCCGAGCTTCCAAAGCCCGGCCCTTAACTGGCCAACCCTACGTGTGCGTGGAACTAAGTCCACGAGAACGGTTCACACGTAAAAAGTAAGCTTGCGGAATTATAACTTAATGCGGAATTATAATAGAATCTATCCTACCAATTTTAGATAGTAAGGAAGTTACATCACTTAATTAATAAAATACCTCAAGATTAGAATGTCTAAGATAAAGTCCAAACCATAGCAAGTAATCTAAATTATTACAGTCCAACGAGCTAAGTTACTCAAATTATATTTCCAAAATTAAAACTTAAGTAAATAAACTAGCTCGCTCCTCCAAGCTCCTACGCTTGACTCCCATCACATCCTTCATTTCCTCCATTTCCTGCGTTATCATCTAAGGTTGAAGTAGGGCGTTAGACAACGCGTCCAGTAGGTACTCCGAGTAGGGTCAACACATGGATTAGTGATAACAAAACACAATAGGTAATAATATAGCAAAATCATGCAATCAATGCCATGCTATGGGTGTCCTATGTCATGAGTCTCACCTATCATCCATATCATCATTATACCATGTCCCTCTTGATGGAAAAACCCTCATCAAGATATCCCCATGTTTGTTTATCGGTCGCCCCGACAGAGCATGGACTCCGGTTACATTTCATCCCTCTCATGCCATGCATGAGATGCAAGTGTTAACATGCTATATAATATTACAAACCATGGCATTAAAAATCCCATTATTAACACATAAAATTTTATACCAAAATAAGTCAAGTAAAGCATTTATATATACACATAATCCATGGCTTACAATGAGGTAGAAATCCTATCAAATACCAACTAGTGTTCATTTGCGTTTCCGTCCAAGAATTCGGTCACCAATCGCACACCGCTTGCGAGGTCCAGTTACCTTATTACACATCAACAATTAAACTCAATGTTTCAACCATGTCTAAGTCCATTACTCATACCTTAGTGGGGTTCGGCCATACACCATGGCCGAACCTCACCCACTTGATTTCGGGTCCCATTTTAAATCCTTAGATTATTTTAGCCATATGAGTCTAAACCAGCCACCCTTTGCTTCATTAACCAATACACAAGGTCATCATAAAAGTCCCTAAGTCCATAACCATCCTCCATGGGGTTCGGCCATACACCATGGCCGAACCCATGGTTCTTCATTTTTTGCCACATTTACACTTTTGCCACTCCTTCTTCCCAACCTCTCATTTATGCATGTCTATACCTCTAACTGATCCATAAACATGGATCCATCAATGCCTCATTAATCATGATACAAAAATTATATACATTATACATTTTCTCAACTTAAATCCCATTCATTTAAACACATGCATAGACCCTAACTTATCCCATAAATGACTCTTAAAATGGGTCATGGGGTTCAGCCATAACCATGGCCGAACATGATGTCTTTTCCTCATTTTTTTCTTGGATTTTCACAACATTTAGATCCACAACAAAGTCCCTCCATGAGGGGACTTTAATCATACATTTAGATCATCACTTTTGATCAACATTAACTATATTTAAACCTTTTTAAACTTACCCATACTCTCCATCATCTTCATGGTTTCAAAACATTTAAATCCACCAAAACTTCTCCATGGGGTTCGGCCATACAACATGGCCGAACCCATGGTCCATGGTTTATCATTATTTACAACCTTTGGGACCATAAAAACCATCAATATTTCTCCACGGTTTCCATCCTTTAAAAATCACTAATACATCTCCATAGGGTTCGGCCATACACTATGGCCGAACCCTATGGTTCATCATCTTCCTCTAAAAATCCACATCCAACGGTTAGATTCACTTGATGGGGTTCGGCCATATACCATACAAAGGCCAAACCATACATCTTGATCATTCACCATATTTTTGCCATGCATGGGGTCCTCTCCATGTACCCATAACATTTAGGGTTCGGCCATGCCATGACCAAACCATGATCCTTAAATATAGAACCATGCATGCATACATAAACCTTATATACATAATGTTCTTAATATTCCTTTATTTTTCTTAACTTATCTTACCTATTAGGGTTTGTCCATTTCACATCCCTTCCTTGGATGGATTTTAGATCCATGGCACATGATATTTTGGCCACCATTTAATCCAAAAAAATGGACTTTCCATGGTCTTCTTTTAACCCTTAAAATTAAAAACTTGTTTGAGGACACGTACCAATCCCGCGGCTTTTCCGGTTTTCTTTTGCTCCTCTTGGATCCTTAGCCTTCCTTCTTCCTCTTCTCCTTGATGTTCGGCCAATGGGTGAGCTTGATCCAATGAAATCTCCAAGGGTTGGTTCGGCCAAGATGGAGATAGGTTTCAGAGAGGGAAAGGAGGAAAGAATGGAAGATATCCTAAGGTTTTTGGTCTTGAGAGTGGTCGGCCAAGCTTGGAGTCTCCTCTTTTCTTCTAAGTCCTTTTCTTTGTCTTTCTCCTTGTGCAAGGGTCGGCCAAGAGAGGGAGGGAGAGATGGAGAGAGTGAGATGAGAATGAGATGGAGAAACCCTAGTTTTCCCATCTCATTTTTGGTTTGCTTGGGTTAGACTCCTCCACCTCCCCTTTTGCCCAATCATGGTTCATGCATGCCCTTAATCTTAGGCCTCTTGTCTAATATACCACTCTTGTACACGGTTTTGAGCTTGGTGGTTTGATGGTTTGGGTGAGGTGGAACCACCACCTCACAATGGGCCAATGCATGCCCCCATCTTATGGATCTTTATCTAGCCATGGAGGGTGCATGCCCTCTACATGGCACTCCAAACCCCTCCATGGCCAACGGTTTTGCATGATTTGGATGAGGTGGCACCCCCACCTCTTTCTTGGCCAAGGCATGCTCTCCACCTAGGCTTTTGGTCTAGCCAAGGGGGAAGCATGCCCTCCATGTGGTACCCCACATCAGCCAATGTTTTTGGTGGTTTCTATGAGATGAAACCACCCATTTGACTCACCCATTTCCTACGTGACTCACCCCATTGAACTCCCCATTTATTTAATTAATTGATTTTTAACTTAGGTCATTTAATTACATAATTTAATTCCATTTATTTCTCTTTAATTTCTTCATGAATCCACCCATGGTTGACCAAGTCAATCATAGTTGCCGGCCCCACTAATGTCTTAGCTCACCCTCTACCTCACTTGATGAGGTAGAGGTGGGTCCCACTTGATCATGCCACCTTGGTTTATTCAAGATTAACTTAGGTGATTTAAATTAATTAATTAAACTCAACTTACTTTGATCCCCCTTAATTCACCTTTGAAAACTCATGATTGACGGTGGTCGGCCCCACCTATGTCTTGGTCCACACACCACCTCACTTAATGAGGTGGAGTTAGGCCCCACTAGACCATAACACTTGGATAATTCCAATTTAACTTAGGTGATTTTAATCACTTCAATCCATTCCATCTACTTAGATCACCATTGGGCCCATGACTCAATTAAATTTACCTCCTATCCATCTACCCTAACGCTCAAAATATCTTGACCCATTGGGTCCCAAATGGGTATTTGACCTTAACCATCATTGACCCAATTAACCATCATTGACCCATTTAAATGAAATTAATTCAATCCTTAATCCATTGAACCCTACTTGGGCCATTACTCCAATTTTGATCAATTTAACATCCATTTCATCAAAATTCTTAATTTCACTCATTAAAATAAATAATAGCCAACATATGTATTGATTTAAAAATCCAGACTATTACAATATGACAATTTCAAAATTCAAATCAAACAACTAAATTATGACAGAAAGTATTAAAATCTTGCCTTTCAAAATATCTAAATTCTATAGCCACATAAATTGGAATGTGAGTTCACACCAATAATTAGTAATTTTTATAATATATTTTAATAAACATGAACACTAAAGTATTAAACTACCGAAGAAAACCAATTTTTTTTGAAACTTCTGACTTATACCCAATTCTTAGAAATAAGACCAAAATTTACCCCAATTTAACAGAAAACAGTGATCTTGGCATTTTACATGTTTAACAGAGACCATCACTTCCATTGATAAGTAAAACAAGTACATCACAGACAACAATCTGAAGCACAGATCTAAATTCCCTAACCATCAAAAGCTAGCATACCCAAAACCCATTTATACACAGCACAAACCCATCAAGCACGCTCTCCCCTGATGCGGCGAGCAAGCTGAATATCTTTGGGGCATGATTGTCACCCTCTTCGCATGGATTGCACACAGATTTGTGTCCTCAAAGAGCCCGACTAGATATGCCTCTGCAGCTTCTTGAAGGGCAGCAACGGCAGAGCTCTGGAATCGGAGATCCGTCTTGAAATCCTGGGCAATTTCACGAACCAGGCGCTGGAATGGGAGCTTTCGAATCAGAAGCTCCGTGCTCTTCTGATACTTGCGGATTTCCCTCAGCGCCACCGTTCCTGGACGGAAACGGTGAGGCTTCTTAACGCCTCCAGTTGCCGGAGCAGATTTTCGGGCAGCTTTGGTCGCCAGCTGCTTTCTGGGCGCCTTGCCTCCGGTGGATTTTCTCGCCGTCTGCTTCGTACGAGCCATTACAGAGAGAATGAGAGGCGTGAGAGAGAGATCGAAAGATTTTGGAAGTTCGAAAAAGAGAAGGCGGGATGAGTGAAGAAGGAGATTTGAGAGGGATATTTAGAGAACGTTTGAATCCGCGCGCTCAGAGAGGCTAAATCTTAGCCGTATATGGATATGCATATCGACGGTAAAGGTTTCTTTGAAAGTCCTTGACGCGGATGGGTGTCCGTAATGGGCATTTCGTCTCTGGAATTACAATAACGCCATCACGTTTGTTTCTCCACGTTTGGTTGTCTACATATACTCGTTGAATATCTTAAGTGAGGATTATTTTTTAAAAAAAATTGGATAACTCATTTTAATTTATGATATCAAAATTATTAATCTCAGCATCGTTGTCCACTTAACTCATATTCACGGTTTAAATTGAGTACGATAATATAATTAAATATTGAAAAATAATCTTGCACAATTACATTATAAAAATTGATCATCAAATTAATGTGCAACATAGTCATAAGGATGAGAATTTGGCTTTAAATATCTATTGATTGATACCTATTATTGCATTTCGTTCAGGTGCAAAACACCAATATATTCTATATTATTGATCGATACGTAGTTACGTATAGTATCGTTGAATACATGTCTTTTTCAATTTTTTAAAAATAATCGATTTTGAATGATTCTCGAGTCATTTTCACTAATAATTTTTTATTTCACCATTTTAAGTTATTTTTATTATTTTTAAAAATTCTAACTTCTAAGATAATCTCAAAATTCAAAATTCAAATTATTTGTGTCCTTCAAATCAAATCAATGTCATTTTTATAATTTTTTATATAATCCATCTCTATAGCTCGAGTACTCGACATACTGCTCAATATACATATTGGCTCTTGCATTTTCCACAAATTTTGATTTTTTAGTGTTATAAAAGAAAAAGATTGCACAAAATTGGTTGTGATTAATTACATTCATTAAACACTCATTTGTATAGACAAACAAAATTATGAGAAATTCAATCTCTAAATAAATTTTATCTTTTAATAAGAGATAGACACAAACACACTCTTAATTTAATTGGATTGTTAATTCTATCTTAAAAGTTAGATCAAATTGAAATAGTATTCATGCATATACATGACAATGACTTAATTATGTAATGACCCTGATCAGACTGTCGAACATGATATTGTCCTTTTTGAGTTCTTAGTCCAGTCCATTACTCGACTGACCAAGTCAACCTTCAAGATTTTACTTTGGACCTAACCCATTTAATTAGACTCAAAAGGTTTCATGCTTGATGAGGGATTCCCCTCTCTGATAACTATTCTCCCACATGCTCAGGTGGGTGGGGCGCATGGGTTGAAACATCGGCCTTGGCGAGATCTTTCTCTCTCTTCAATTTTTTTTCTTAAAATCTTGGTGGCTTTTTTATTTTGAAAACATTCATTTAATGTAACGACCTGATCCGACAACAGGGCTTAGGGCTTGACTCAGTAAGATATTGTCCGCTTTGGGCCTCGCACACAGCTCAAACCCGCACGGTTTTGTTTTTGGGCTCGGGCCCACGTGGCCCGGCCCAAAAGGCCTCTTTCTGGTAACACAGTCACACAGACAAGATATTGTCCCCTCTGGGGTCCACACCCTCAGGGTTTTGTTCCGGCATGCCGCCCACATGGCCAACACCCGAAGGCCTCTTACATGAGTTCCAATTGGGTGGCTTTAATAAACCCACCCCTCCCTTTCATTCCCACCGATGTGGGACTTTTTTAGGGAGGGGGAGGGGTATCACAATCACCTCCCCTAAAGTCTCGAGCCGTCCCCGGCTCGACTCCGGTCCACTTGACAACTCCAGGGAAGGATGATAAGCCCACACAGTCCGAGTGTTGAACTCGGCTCTGATACCATATTTGTAACGACCTGACCCGACCCGACAACAGGGCTTAGGGCTTGACTCAGTAAGATATTGTCCGCTTTGGGCCTCGCACACAGCTCAAACCCGCACGGTTTTATTTTTGGGCTCGGGCCCACGTGGCCCGGCCCAAAAGGCCTCTTTCTGGTAACACAGTCACACAGACAAGATATTGTCCCCTCTGGGGTCCACCCCCTCAGGGTTTTGTTCCGGCATGCCGCCCACGTGGACAACACCCGAAGGCCTCTTATATGAGTTCCAATTGGGTGGCTTTAATAAACCCACCCCTCCCTTTCATTCCCACCGATGTGGGACTTTTTTAGGGAGGGGGAGGGGTATCACATTTAATAAGAAAAAAAGGCTATTTAAAAAAAAATAAAATATATATATATATATATTGGCCAACATTCGTCCGATATGGACAAATATTGGTCGTGATATCGGCCTGGACCCACAACCGATATATATTTGAAAGAAGAAGAAATCGGCCAATATTTGGCCGATTTTTTTCCCCTCTAGCTGATACTTATCATATTGGCCAAGATTTAAACTTTTGGTGGGGCGTCAAAATCCAACCCCCTTTGGCCCACCAAGGCCCACACAGGCAAAGGGGTGAATCTAGCTCTAATACCATTTTATAACGACCCTAATCCAACTCCCCTATCATAATATTGTTCTCTTTAGACTCCGCTGACCGAGCCAACCATTAAAGCTTTGCTTTCATCCTGACCCACTTGACCAGGCGCAAAATGCTTCATACTTGAAGAGGGACTTCTCCTCTCTAATAACTCTTCTCTCCCTATCCTACATGCCCACGTGGGTGGAGCGTCACAAATTATAAGTCAATCTTCAATTTTTTTGGAGATGGAACTACAGTAATTGGAAGCTAGACACGTTTTTACAAATTAAAAAAAAAGGGTCCTATGTACAATTTATCTAAATGTGATGCTGGTCAAATTGCATTTTGAAATTTAGATTCAGAGTTTCTAGTCGAATTATAGATTTTGATGAAGAAATCCACATTCTTAAGTTCAAGTACATCTAAACTCAAAAACCTTCTTAAAATTTAACTTGAATTTTGAAATCTAATTTTAATTAAATATTAGAAAATACACTAATTGAAATCATAATTCAAAATACAAAAATAATTCTAAATAATTTAAATTAAAAGTAACTTAACACAAATAACAATAAATTAAATTCAAAAGGAATAAACTCACCGTCCAAGAGAAATAGAGAAAAAGAAAGCCTCAGTTTTTTCCTTAATTTCAAAATAATTCAAAAAGTCTAATTACAACGATGACCAACATATCAATTTATATGCTTTTATTACTATAGGAAATAAAATAAAATAATAAAATAAACAAATAAAAAAATCAACTAAACAATGAAATTCCCAAAGCCATTTCGTTGGCAGCAAAGTCTTCCTCATATTTTTTTAATTCTTATTCTTATCTTATCTTCTACTGTGTATTCTCTGTAATTCCAGCACCTTCTCCATATTCTCTCTGGCCGTCACTCTGTGTATTCTTCTGTCCGATCCCTGATTGTATGCAAGCTTTTTTTTCTCTTTTATTTTCTTTCCATTTAATTCTTTTCTTCTTTCTTCAATACTCCATGCAGTTGCACCAACAAAGGTGGGCTTCATTCTTCCATATTCTTCTGGATTTCTTATAATCTTTCTTCTCTCCATTCGTCCAGCATATGCCGGATTTTCTCAATCACTCAGATTTTTGAGACCCAAAAGATGCTCTTTCCACAACACTGTCTTCACTGTGTCGAGTTTCTTTCTGATTTACTCTGTCTTTTGTGGGACCCACACGAGAATAATTCTTGTGTTGTGCGATATCAGTCAGACATAGGCGGAAAAACGGTGGACCCGAGATGAATCCCTACGTGGTAGTGGTCGACAAGTCGGTCGATTTTTTCTCTCTCTTTAATTTTTTTTTTTTAAATCTTGGTGGCTTTTTTTTTTGAAAAAATTATTTAAAAAATAAAAATGCTGTTTTAAATAAAATTAAAAATATAAATATCGGCCGATATATCGACTAGATCTAAAATCGATATTTTTTTTAATAAAAAATAAATAAATCACCTTATTAGATCGTTAAAACCATTTTTTCTTGTGCTTTTAAAATCTAATCACTTTAAATTATTTTTTAAATATTATTTTTTTATCATCTTTAAACAGAATTTAATTGATCCAATCAACATAATTTTTAAAGACTATATATTCAACTAGAGATTTTTTTAAATAGGTCCATGACCATCTCAAATGGTTGGTCTTACCACTAAGTGCCCAATAACTACATAGAATAAGGATAGTTTGTTGCTGATCATTCATTGATCTTGGTTTATAGGGCTTTCCTTGTAACTGAATTGGGCTTAAAAAGACACCAATATGGCAAATGGTTTAATTTTTCTTCAAAACAACTAAAAATTCGATCATATTTAAGACTAAAACAAAGACTTAAAACTATAAATTTTCAATTTAATTTAATTTTATTAGTTTTTTTAGGATAAAACTAACTTTGGAAATTCATTATTAAATGCTTTTTTTATTTAAAATATACTTTAGGTAGAAAAAAGCATAATAAAATATTTATAATTTTTTTATATCTTTAACTCTTTTTTTTTTTATGAATGTTTAACATTTAGAACTGCAACAATTATCTTGAAAAAAATAAAATATTCAAGCATAGTTTTATAATATAAAAGTGAAGAGAAAGGATAAGATCTTAGCTTGTTGAATAATTCACTAATTATACATTACAAATGTATTATATGTTTATATATGTGCATAAGTGTGAACGCTTAGATTTTTAAAACTTGTTTGACAAGAAAAGAAGGCGCTGACTGGTGACCACCATGTAGAGATGGCCTAAATTAGACAATTCAAATCAAATTTGAAAAAAAATGCTCTTTAATTTCAAAATCAAATTAGACGATTAGGACCATTCGGCAAATGGGAAGTCAATTTATGAAATATAATTTATTAATTTTAATTATAAGTGAATCTCAAATATATAGAAATAATAATTTAATGGTAATGAAGATTGGACTTATTTTTGTAGTATTCCTTCCATAACAAGGCCTTTTGCACTACGTGAAAGGACGTTAGATGCAGGGGTTTAAATATCTATTTTTAAAATCTTTATATATTGACTCATTTGATATGTATTAACTGATATTTAATATATATTATCAATATTGATGATTTTAATTAAAAAAATAAGACAGAGAAATTTCTCGACCAAGATAACAGCCGATGTCCGAGATTTTTTTTCCTACTTAGATGTATCAAACACAAAAAATTATGCAAATATAGTTTTTTATTATTTTATATAATATTATAAATTTGTGATTGATATTGAAAATGGTCACTTGAGTAAAAACTATTTATTTCAAAGTGATACATAAGACGACTAAAAATAGAGAGATTGACATCCAATGGTACAACAAGGAAGAACTAAGAAACTAGAAAGCTAAAAATTAGCACATTTTCATTAAAATATTTTAAGCAGGTATCTCAGTTGAGATATTAATAAAGTTATATATTGCATCATTAATTTAAAATTTATTAATGCTCTTTGTGAAATAATAGACGTCTTTGTCATTTTAAGTGTTTTTTTTCATTTATTTATAGAATGAGAATAATTTTCATTAAAAATAAAATAATACTTTATTTTCAAAAAAGAAAAACTAAAACTCCTCTTTCGCATATTTTTCTTTGAATCATTATATGTGAAACCTCATTGACCAAATTTTATTTATTTGATTTTTGTATGGCCTCTCCCAAACAATAGGTGTGTGCTATCCGTCAAATTCAGGTTTGAGTGTTCTCTCTCCGTTTCAGACCAATTAGACGCTCCATTCAATGGCTCTTTGTTGCTTGTTCTATAATCAATATTATAATCTTGACTGAGCTTTTCCAGGTACCGTTCGTTTTGATCTCTGATTTGTTCTTGCCTTCTTTCCCCTTCCATACCTTGATTTCTGGGAGTGTTTTGGGCAGATATGATTACCCATTGACATTGAAAAGTACCTTTGTTCAATCAAAGATAGATACTATTAGGATTAGGTTTTGACATCAATTTATCATGGGCAGGCCAATCCAAATGGAAATGGAAAGGAGAATGGTGTGATTCCTGATCGTCTTTCTCTCTGCGCGTGTGAGTACGTTCGTGTTAGAGTATAGACAGATAGAGTGAAGAGGGAAAGGCAAGAAAAAGGTTGTGAAGAGGGGGGAGAATGGTAGTTTTGCCGGTGGTGAAGTTGGGAGCTCTTGCCTTGAAAACACTCTCAAAGCCAATCGCTTCTAGGATCAAGCATCAGGCTAGCCTCCACCCCAAGTTCCGCCAACTCATCATCAACCTTGCCCAGGTCTCATTTCTCTCTCTCTCTCTCACACACACACACACACGTGTGTGTGTGTGTGTGCTTGTGATAATTCTAGAACTTGGACAATTCTCTGATCGCATTTTCGTGTTTCCTAGGCTAGAATTACTAACCAGAATAAGAAAAGGTTCATAATCTGAAGTCGTGCTGATGCTCTGAAATTCCAAATTACAGTTTTACATTGGAATTTATACATTGCCTTGAATTAGAGCTGTATTTCACCAAGCATGGAGTCCATTGGAAAATTTCGTAAAAATTCACACTATTCCAATTCCATCTAAAAATTCCACACTACCAAACAGGCCCTTAGACAGTTGATGAAAGGAGACTTTATGTAGTGATTAGCTTTACAAGTATGTTAGTCATCATCCTTTCACAATCTGTAGTTCTGTTATTTGTCAACTTTATATGTCATTACTTGAAAGTTGATAAGCCACATTTAGAACTACCAATTTAACCATTGGTAAATCTACAATTCAATTGTTTGTGTTTGGAGGGTGTAGATTTGGAAGTTGTCTTGCTGTAGCATCAACTATCAAAAAGAAGAAGAAAATAACACTGAAACGGTAGAAGTTTGAAGTTAAAAAATCAATGAATAAAATGATACTCTCTTTGTCCCAAATTAGTTGTCCTATATGGATTTTGGAATTGTCCCAAATAGTTCTCATTTATATTGGAGTAGTATAAAGTGTGTTGAAAATGGATGAGATCACATGGAGTGCTAGCCTTATATAGAGAGTTCCTTAAAAAATACAAATATTTCAAATGAGACAACTAAAATGGGACGGAGGGAGTATTATAGTTACTACATTGGATGTTCTACTATTTTACATGATACTGAACCAAACTACCTGTTCATCCATTTGGAATTTAGGCATGTTGGCATGTCAGAAAACCTGGGCTTAAAAGTCACTGATATTTTACCTTTCAAAAAAAAAATCACAGATATTTTGTAGGCTTCCCATTGGTTATGGTACCATGCATCTGTTCTATTTTGTAGCCTCTATCATTTTGTAGACCTCTCCTCAGTCACTGTTCCATGTATCCATTTAATTTTGTAAACCTAGGTATTTCATAGACCTCTTCATTTTGTAGACTTGTTAATTTCTTCATTTTTCGTGTCTAATCGTTATCCATTTTAATCACCAACCCTGAGTGAGGAAGAACAGCTGAAAATTGATATAAGAGAAGATGAGGAAGAATGAGATTTCTTCCTTAGTCCTGTTCCGACAATCACAACTAATTTCTACCCAATTTTCCTTGCGCTAGAAGCTTTCTCTGGAAGGAATCATCAATTATTCCAAACATTGGATTCATTTCATATGAGAATCTGTTTGAAGATCTTGGCAAACTGGTTGGTTTCTTCATTCCATTGTACATTAGAATTGCATAAATAATGATAATTAGAAACTGCAATAGGTGGGATTGGATTGTTGTTGTTCATTTTCTTTTCCCCCAAAATATGCCCTAAAGGAAAGTCATCTTGTTGATCAGCATTGGTGATGATGGAGGGAAGCTAAGGGACCAAACAGAATATCACCAGATCCTGTTCCATTAGCTGCATTTTCTTGTCAAAATGCGGTGCTGAACAAATAACTATGTGGCCAAAACTGTGCAAACTGTATCTTGCTGCTGTGAATTTTGTACCTAAGATATTCCAAATTTCCTCCTATAGCACTTTGCTTTTGTGGATTTGTTCTTTGCATCTTCGGTGTTGTTTCACAAGGCCATTGGAGGTCTTATGAGCTCTTCTTCAGGCATCAAATTAATCTCCTTCATCTGTTACGCCCAAACTATTGCTCTGAGTGAATTTCCAATTTTGATAATTAAGAAATTATGAATATGATGCTCTGATTTATGTCTACAAGCTCATCATGGAATTGGAGCTTACTGATTAGAAGTTGCTTTAAAATCTCAGACCACAGCCATGGTCGGTATGCTCCCCTTATCTCAATCATAGAAGCTCCTGTCCTAAGTAAATCATCTTCAATTCCTTTGAATATCTTCTGTACATGGATTTTATGAATTTGCTTCCACTATAGTGCTACTTTACTGCATTCCACAGTTATTTTTATCCCTTCAATCAGCTTATTTTCTGATCTCTGTCTTAGGGATCTTAATGTGCATGCTATCAGGCTTTCTTACTGTTTTTCACACTCTTTCATTTACTGCTTCCTGTCATGAGCTGTGGACTAAATATGCACCATGTATGTTGTTGAATTTCTTCACTACAATATGATTCGTTTGATGGCCCTCTTTGGTGGTTTGGACCCTTCCCGTCTTCTACCACCTTTCTGTTGCTTGTCATTTTGGTTTTTGCTCCGTTCTGTGTTGCTAATTATTTATACATAATATAGCTTTTGCTTAGAGCCCAAACAGGTAGCTCGGTTGGCTTGAGTAATAGACTAGAGGACTTGGCTCCTCCCAGAGTAACTCGATACACCAAGCTTGCGCCTTGTGGGCAGTTTTGTTGTGGGACCCACTTCAAGACACAGTTGACCAGTGGGACCCATTTTTGGACAAAATTGTCCAAAATCACTTTTTTTTTGGAAAGTCAACTTAGTTATTTGTCTAACATATTGTTATTGATCATTCCTTTATTCTTTTTCTTTTTTGCCACCGTGAATGGCTCCTTTTGTATTATTTATACATGTAATCTCTACAGTTTAGAAACACGATTCAATACAATAGAGAGAGAGAGAGAATTCTTTTCTACAATTTCTCTCTCTTTTTATTTTTCTTTTTAGGAGTTTTTTTTTCCTGTTTTACTTTTCCTCACCGGCGTTATTGTTCCTTGCTGGAATCTGGCGTCATCTTCGACTCCAATCTCTGAGGACGTCTTTAGCGGATCTCCTTTCTTCTCCCTCTCGTTGTTTGGGGATAGTTACAGTTTTTTCAAGAGGCTGAAGGGATCAAGCCCCCCTCAACATAAAAAGGGCCACTCCCCTTAGTTCTGTACCCGGCGTGTGTGGATTGGGAGGTTTACACATGCCCCAAGGATTAATCAGGTGGGACACTTGGATACCTTGGCCTTCAATTTTTATTTTATTTTATTGAAAGACAAAAAAAGGGAACAAACTGCTTCAAAATAGAATCAGATAGATGCCCTAGGCGATAATGCCAAAGCCACATATCGTGCGAGGAAGAGGTTGAACAAGCTTCAGAAGAATTGCCAGCACGAGGGTCTAGGAAGTATAAGCTGCCAACTTCACGACCACCACTAATTATCTGTTTCGTGGGCAGATTCTGGAAGACACAATGAGAAGGAAATAATGTGATTAAGCAATTCAATGTTTTAGTAAGGGCATTAACGGATAATAAATTGCGTGATAAATTGGGAACATGCAAAACTAAAGATAAGTCCAAAGTAAAAGAAACATAGATTATCCCTTTACCAACAATATCAGTAAATGACCCATTAGCTAATTTGACCTTACTAGATGAAATTGGAGAAAGGGAAGTGAAAATGTTAGACCTACTAGCCATATGGTCAGTGGCACCAGAATCGATAATTCAAGAATAGGTGGAGGTATGGTGTATGAGGGGCTCAGTACCTGATTGCGAGGAGATAACATTAAAGACTTTTTGTTGAACGATTGATGTGATTGAAGGAGATCTCAATCCCCCAGACGAGTGCCCTGATATCCCCAACTATGGTAACCAGTCTTCAGGGCGGGGGGGGGGGGGGGGATGCTTCAAACCTTTCGCTCATTTGATGACATTTGCCGAATCTCCTCTATGACTAATCTTCCACCTCCTAAGCCTACCCAAACGGCTAATGCTCTCAGCATGCTGAGAAGTTCAGCTTCATTAGAGTCTTTAGTCCCTACTGATTCTGTGAAAACCAAGGATGTCTGACCGCTATGGTCTCTAAGTATGCCTCCTATACTTGCTGGTCTGGTTTTCCAAGGGAAGCCCCGTTAGTGTTGAACCATGACCCCACGTTGAGGGGGAGACCAATCTACCACTGCTTTAGTTATCCTAGAGCTATCACTCATACAACCCTCTCATGAGAAAAGTAGATCATTGGCCTTAAAGGTCCTTAAACTCCTTGTTGGACAAGAGCCAAACTGCATAGTCTCCATTTAGCCTTTTGAAAAAACTCGCAGGTCTCGATGAGCTTTCCTTCAAAGGTTCTTGAATTCCTTTCTTTCTAGATTGCCAAGAGGTCACGGTTGGGATTGAAAACCACTCCCAGCCTTTTTCTAATGTTGAGAAATTGTCTTGATTGTATTGCATGTGTCTCAAGGACTAGTTTTGTTTTTTCAGGGGTTTTTTTCTCTTTGGTTTGGGTTGTTTTGTATTTTCTTTTCTCCTTCATAGGATTTACTTCTCCTAAACCCTCCTTGTTTTTTCATACTCTTATGCTTACATTTTCTTATTAATGCTATCATCTTATTACCCCTAAAAAATACAGATTCTTAATGAAGAATCAAGTCCTACTTGAATCCAAACAAAAAAATACTCAAAATAGGGCTAACAAAAGGGCTGTTTGGTAAGTTTCTGCACAAAAAAATGGGCTGCAGGGAACCAAGTCAGGATGTAGAATTAGACCCAAAATAGTCTGTTCGTAAGGCTGTCAGTACGACAATATGACCTGGTAGGGTTCGGGTCAGAGTCGTCTGCAAACTTGAGATCTAGGCCTGGTTGGGTTTATTTGGGATTTTTAGGTTGTTTAGGGTTTTCCAAAAAACACGGGAAAATCGGAGAAAAGTTGGAGAAGAAAGAAATGAGAAGAAGAAGAGAAATGATAGAAATCACCTGATTCCTTGGAGTCACACCACCAATCTTCTCAAGAGAGCATGCAGAAAATTCTTCACTTGTATTCTGTTATGAAATAAGGAGTTTTTGCAAGTATTTATAAGAAAAACCTATGAAACCTTAGAAACATACACGTGTGAACAATACAAATCATTCAAATTAACCTATTACATTCCATAAAATTTACACTCAAATAAAAATAAAATAAACACTAGTGTTACCTGATGTGTATGGATAGGGAGGTTTGCACATGGCTCAAGGATTAGTCAGGTTCTCTAAGAGGCATGGATACCTTGGTCTTAAAAAAAAAAAACACAAAAGGAAATTTCCTAAATTCATTACTATAGCAACTCTGGAACCATTTGATGGTTTGGATCAATCCAGTTACGATCCGACAGACAAAACAACTCCCGTACCCAATTTGATGAAATGATCGGTCAGATCAGGTATTCAAGCAATGAAGTCACAGATCTATGCATAGACATTAGATCTGTTGATCATCTCCTAACGATATTGTCTCCACAGCTGTGTTATGTTGCTTCCGAGGTCTTTGATAGACTTAGTAGCCATTATGAACATCCTCGTTCTTATGTGTATGAAATTGGTGCATGGAATCCATGTAACACAGATTAGATGCTTCTTGGGTGTAGCATTTACATGCAAGTGAAGTTGCATATATCGTTTAAATTTTAACTTACATTTTAGAGATGTCTGGGTAGCATATGACTGCAGTGTTGCACTCTTCTTTATCAGCACTCCTACTAATTATAGTCTTGTATAATTATTGTTCAACTTTTTAGCACAGTTTGCCTTAGAACAGGATATGTAGGACTTTTTGTTTGCTTTCAAATTTATTCTTATTTTTGTTATTGGTCCAAAATTCAAATGTATTCTGTGTGATAATATTTTTGAAACCAGGCAAACCATCGGTTCACTACAACAATGCAAAGGCGAGTTTATGGCCATGCAACTAATGTTGAGATTCGTCCTCTGAATGAGGAGAAAGCTGTTCAAGCTGCTGTTGATCTTCTTGGAGAACTTTTTGTCTTCTCGGTATTTTCTATTCCTAAGTATTCTCTTTTGCCCTTTCCAAATGGCTGACATCCATTGCTGCATGCACATGGGCATGGTTGCACATGCATGCAGACATGTAGATGGAATTTGGAGCGTGGGAAGGAGTTGCTCTAAGTGGAGAAGAGGGGTGGGTTATGGCTAGCTTATGGGTGTGAGGGTGTGCACCATTTGTTCTTGTGGGGAACTTTGAGATTGGATATGCACAGACATCAGTGTATGCATGCGAATCTCCGTGGATAAGAATTTAATAAGTAGGTTGTTTGCTTGCAAAGAAGAAAGTCATCAGATTTTTCACAGATCTTGAGCCAACTCTGCCCCAATTCTTCACTTTCAGAAAATGAAAGAACTCATGACCAGATGAAATGAGTTGTGGTCGATTCCTTGAAAAAATTCAAATATATGGATTTCCAAGATTCCAGCCAATTCACAGGCTTCCATCCCACTTCTCTGGGATTCAGTTGAATTTTTTCTCAACATTAATTGCCTACAGATGGAGGAAAGATGCAAATTATTGTAACGTTCCTTATTTTGGAGTTTGCTACATGACATGAATGCAGTTGTATTTTTATTCTGATATTGTTGTTTCTGATGCTTCTATATTATATATTTGCTCTTTCATGACTAGGTTGCTGGTGCTGCTGTGATCTTTGAGGTGCAAAGAAGTTCAAGGTCAGAAGCCAAAAAGGAGGAATTACGCAGACAGGAACTGGAGGTAACTAACTGTTGTTCTTCCCTTGGTTCTTTACATAACCAAACTTTTGTTTCCTTTTCAGTGCCTGTTTTTTCTGAGGGTTTCCTTCTAAGCAATTGAAATTAGTATTACGATTTTATAAATTCCTCTCAAGTATCAATGCAAATATAAGTTTCATGGGTATGAGTGTAAACTGTAAAGTTGTTGGAGGCTGACATGGGTGTTAGGTGTCAGACTCGGTAAACCAAAAAAAGGCTGGATGACTCAACACAAGATTCAAATAAATTTAAGTTTATATTTAATGAAAATAAGGTGTGAAAATAACACTCTTGAAAATAAGGTGCTAAAAGAACACTGATTGAAAATAATGCACTAGCTTTATTCTAAACAATCAAGTGACTGATATATTGATATTTTAATTAGGTTTCAAGGCGAGAGAGATGTAATATTTTAGTCATCTTGGAAAACAATACTAAAAAGTCCTAGAAAAGTCCAAGAAGAATGGGTGTGTGTGTTTAACATGAGAGTGAGTGTTCAACACGGATGGAAGTGTCTGACATGGGTGTGAATGTTCGATGCAGGTGCAAGTGTTTGACATAAATGCGCCTCTTATCTTGAAGAGTGTGAATATAGATGCATATTTATCCTTGACAACCATTAATTTAGCAAAAACTCACCCACAATGTGATGCAGGATCACCTGCAAAAAGTGAGGAGCAGGTCATAATGGCAAACAACAAACAGCTTGGGGTTGAGATGGAATTTAGGTCAAGGATCAGGGCTTAGAGGGTTAAGAAACTGTGGAAAGATCAGGAACTGTTTTTTGGTCTAAAATGGGTTGGTCATGGATAAAGTTCAGGACTGGAGAGTGGGCTTGAGAATGGAGGAATAGGATAGGAGGTGTGGAGGCGTAATTTGCCTAGGAGTCACACTTAAGTTTCCTTGGAGTCATCAACAAGAACTAAAAGGAGTCAACACCTTGTAATGGGCTTGAGCACATGCATGCTCAAATCATGATACATGTCATGGTGTATGCAGCTATAACCCTTTTCCATTTACTTAACACCCTTCCCCGCCTAACCTACCCCTTTATTTAATACCCTCCCCATCTAACCCACTGCACACTTTTTATTTCCCACTTCTACCTACCCAACCCAGAGGCCTAAACCCATCATCCAATGTCTCTCTCTCTCCCCCTTTCCCCTCTCTCATCCATTTTCTTTCAAATCGATTTTTGGTGTTGCCCTTTCTTTTTATTTTTATTTCATTTATTTAAAGGATTTTTGCCTTGGATTAGTGTCGCCATAAAATCGATTGAAGTAGGTCAACTCTCTTTCTATTTTCTTTTAATTTTCTCGATCTATTTTTTTCAAAAAATAGGTTTTCTCTGTATTTTTGGCACTCTTCTTCTTCTTCTTTCTATGTTTCTCATTTCAGATCTCAAATTGCTTTTTCATTTTTTCCCTTTTCCCAATCTTTGTTTTTCCTCTTAGATCTGAGTTCCCCTTTTTTGTGATTTTTTTTTTTCTAATAGATGTTTTACCCTTTTTCAAGCATAAGCTCTCCATTTTCTTAAATCTGTGAACTTTCAATTTTTTTCATTCAATGGTCTTAAAAAAAAAACATTATTTCTAATACCATCTTTATTTTTTCATTTTCAATCTTGATTTAAATATTTGATCTCTCTCTCTCTCTCTCTCTCTCTATATATATATATATATATATATATATATATATATATATATTTTTTTTTTTTTTTAAAAAAAAAAAATTATATAATGATTTAATTTTTATCACTATCGGGCTTCTCGTCGGCCCGTCGGGCTTGAGCATGCACTTCAAGCTCTCGTTAAGCTTAGGCTCATGCTCATGGTCGGGCTCGGCACAACGTAAACCCGACTCGATCTCGACCCATTGCCATCCCTAGTGATAAGAGGTTGCAACACAATTTGTGATTGCTCCCCATCGTCAATAGAGGATTCAAGTTCAGTCACTGGCTGAGAGAGAGGAAGTCATTGTTATCTACGGTCTGCTCCTTCTTGTAAATGTCGTAATAATTTCACATTTTACATGTGCATTTGTCCTTTACATAGAAATACAACAAATAATTTATCTCTCTTTTCTTCCCTTCTCTTTCATTATTTTCTTCCTTTTTTTTTTTCTCATTTTCCTTGTAATATGGTATCAACCAAGTTCGATTTTTGAATTTTCTGCTTTCTACGGTCGTTTTTTTTTGGATTTCTATATTGCCTACGGCTTCTTGTGTGCTTCTCTCCCCTTCAATCGTCTCCCTTCGTGGTTGAATGATCTCCTCAAGGTGGATTCACAATTTTTTCAGACTCCAGCAAGCCTAGGGCGACAGTTCTAGGATTTTTTTACTGTTCACCTTTGATCCAGACAGATACTGCTCATTGACCTTTGAAACCACCACCACCCCTATTCATTTTTTAGTAGACTTGACCACTATGGCCTAGTTGGGTTAAGTACTTGAGTCAGGTAGCTAATCGAGCCAAGCAACAATTGAATCATGTGCTTGAGTGGCTTAACTCTTCAAAGAAAATTATTGATTGTTATATTAGAAGTTAAGACTTGGCATGGTAAGTTTTGATTAGTTTTGAGTGATTATTTTGAACTTGGGGATGATGTATAATCATGAATATATTTATTTGGGTATCACTTCACAATAAAAAAATATATTTAGGTAATCTTTTTAGAGGCTTCATAGTACTTTTTAAATTATTGCTTTTTTTTGGTGCTTTATTAATTATTCATTGTTTTTAATTAATTTTGGTCATTCTCAAAATTAATAAATAAATGAGGTTGGTGATTTAGGCCCCTCTTGTTTTTGATGAAGCCAGGCATCCCGTACTTATTCTACATTTAAAGGCTGAAAAGTGGTGAGATAAATTGAAATCCCCTATACATCAGAGCTTTTCGTCTGGAATTTTGGGTGTTGATTGTTGGGATGAATTCAATTAATGTGCAGTTACCACAGAGAAAGAAAAACAATAAAAAAGTAAATAGGGGAATGAATGAATTCTTGCTAAATGATACTAGAGCAACATGACTGTGCGCTCTAGAAGAAGTGGTTGGTCCTTTTCCTTTTCCAGTTAAGGGAATTTCTCCCTTGTGGAACATGGCCCCATGTGACAATACTGTGCTCTGAATCTGTACATTCTGGAGTCATCTTTTCTGCTAGCACATGTTGGAGTTTTTCAGCAACTGTTTGCTTTTCCCTTTCTGAGGCTGAGCAATAGCGTTACTGGAGTTCCTATTCTAGATTAGGTGCATGAGTGCATTTCTCAGTTTGGTTGGGAGGTCATTGCATTCTGAGTTGCTGTTGATTATTCCTTTTGTCCCAAATTAGTTGTCTTAGATGGATTTTGAAATTGTCCAAAATAGTTGTCTCATTTATATTGGACTAGCATAAAATGTGTTGAAAATGGATGAGATCACATGAAGTGCTAGCCTTATATAAAGAGTTCCTTAAAAAATACAAATGTTTCAAATAAGACAACTAAAATAGGACGTAATGGCTTGAAGAAGTTTAAATTTGCATACAAATTCAGGACAATCCATTTGGTAGTTTTTGCACTTCTACTTGTCAGAAGGTTGGGGAGCCACCCATTTGATTGGAGGGTCTCATCTCTTCACACTAATGGGAATCCATCAACCTTATACAATTTTTAACTTAAAACATCCTTTTTACTAAAATTTAACAGGCATTGGCTTTTATTTTCAACCAGGCAATTAAACAGAGGAGTGACGATTTGGCAAGACAAATAGACTGTCTCAAGCAAAAACTTGATGAACTACAGAGCCATTCCAGGGGACGAGGCCTTTCAGGCATTCTCAAGTTTGGTCATGACCATCCACCTGATGCCAGCAAGTCAACTGCACCCGCTTGATGAGATTTTGGATACCAGATTTGGACAATCCCAATACTCCAGTACGTAGTTCCCATTAATTGGACTTGGCTACTCCACAAGGAAGCCTTCTGTTAACTTGATTGTTTTGGTTTCACTGCTACATTCTGACAATGCAACCCATGATTGAAATTGATGCAATAATAGTATGGATAGATACTGAGTTTCTTAGTTTTAACATTTGAGAGGGGAACCACCAATAAAGAACTGCATTGCTTGTAAGAATCATCTCATGAAGATGGATGGGTGAGAGGAGTGCTCTAATTATACATACAAACAAGATTTCAGTTAGCTGATCCCTGTGTATGAACTGTTCCTGTTGAAATTTTGTACTCTCTTAGAGTTGTTTCTTAAAAAACAGTTAAAATGAGAATCTCTTACAGAGGCGTCCATATTACAGCATTACATAGAAGCAAGAAACACAGAAAATAAAAATGGATCCGTAAGTTCATAAAATTGCTTATTTCCCCAAACTGGAGAGTGAACCGATTAGTGATCCAGATGGGCTCTGTTTTGGTGAGATGGATACCTAAAGATCTCTGCCCCTTGTTTAGTGTTGGAAGTTAGAGATGGACGTACCTTGTTGGCCCAGTATGGACTCGGCTTGGGTTGCAGTTTCTCAGGCTGAGGCTCAAATTTAGAGTGTGAGGTAATTTTAGACCAGCCCTCTGAAAGCCCAAGCCCTCTCTTTCTCTGAGTTAAATACCAACCAAAAGCTCAGGTTTGGTTCAGTTTGGATTGGCCCAAAACCCATGATCCTAATTGTTAGGTTTTTCCATTTGTTCATTACTGGTGAACCAACTTTTGAGTAACCCACTGCCTGAAGGCAGTTCTCAAGTTGATGATTATGGTTCATTGCTGCTGACATTTGGATCACCAACAGAAACTTATCTCAGAAAGTCTTTTTCTTCGACTTTCATCAAGTTGACTCACCTGAGTCTGAATGAGTTTAGCCCAGATTTGGTTGAAGAACTCGATGAGATGCAGGTCAGATTTCAAAATTTTAATTTTTCATGGAGTACAAACTTGGGTTGGTTTTAGTTCAATTCTGAGTCAAATCTTTATTGCTCTCAATCTAAAAATGCTCTACTTGATTTTCATCCAAGTAATTCTGCCTTAAACTAGTCCGGATGCTTTTATGTGAAGTGGACCCAAGTTGATTAATCCAATTTGGACTTGATTGAATTCGGTTCAGCAAATTAACATCTTTAATTAAGACTATAAAAGGAGTATGATATATACTTTGCAGTCAGCTACTGCACTGGATAATTCAACTGTAGATTTTGTAAGTATTTAGTATATAATTACAAAACAAATGAAGAGATAAATATGCTAAAATTTAAAAACCAACTCTTTAAAGACCTGTTTAATGAGACTATAATTCTAGGAGGGTGGCAACTTCTATCCAACTTGCAGACTTCACCCGAATTAAATTTGAATTGGGAGAGCGTGTATTAAATCTTTGGTGCAAAATTCAAATGGTATGTGAGACTCAATGTAAATGAGAGTAAAAATTATAATCATATTGATTAATATTTCATTTATAAGATATCAATTTTAAGAAAAAAGCTAATTAGAGGTGATGATTTTTATTTGATTTAATTAAAAATCTGAGTTTGGACTATGTTTACTTTAAAAATTATATTAATTTGGTCAAGCCGAAAATTCTTAGACTCAAACTCAATCTATGATTCTATGTTAACATTATCCAATGTTTTAACTAAATTACCCCCCATTTCAAGTTTGAAGCAAACCAGTCAATTAGTTTTGTTTTGGCACGAGTCCAAAATGAAACACAATCTTGAAATTTCTTGTTCTTTGATTCGGTCTTTTTTATCAAAACAGATAAAACGAGTGTCTTTCAGTTACAAAATATAATGTGTTTTATTTTTAATTATTAATTTGATCACTTCTTCTCTTAGTTCATTAGAAAACATTAAGCCATTTTTCTAATTCCATGATTTTATTATGATTACTATTTACCAGTTGTGTTTCTATTTCTAATTAGTATTTTCCTAATTTTCATTTTATTTCTTATTTCATGATTTTAATATAATTCACCATTTTATTATTTTTCATTTGTAATCATTATTTTTCAATTCTTATTATTTTATTTTTTCTATATATATTTCTTATGATTTAAAAAAAAAATTGAATTTATTATAGGCTTATAGCATCTTTTGAAGTAAAACACCAAAACAACTTAGACACTTTTGAACATTCTATTTGAGAAGCAAATCAAAACAGCCTCTTTCAGAATTGACTTCCATGATTCCAAAGTCTATTGTCCAAAATTGCTTGTAAAAAGGAAAGCTTTTTCTCTCTTTTAATTTTCATTAAAAATATTTTATTTTATTTTTATTTTTTATAAAATTCTATTTAAATATAAATTAATAAAAAATTCAAATCAAGTCAATCTTCAAATTTTTTCAGACGAATTGACTCAAATAAAATTATCTATATTTAATTCCCGATACAACTTCCATACGTATTAATTTTAATATCATTTTGAGGGAGGACCTGGGTAATCTGTATTGATCTTTTTTTTTTTTTTAAAAAAGAAGAAGTCAGGGGCATTATCGTATTTTCTCCATTTGAAGAAGCCAGCCGACTAGCCGAGAACAGAAACCTCGCCTTCTTTACCAAATCCTTTTTCGCCCAGGAAAGGGCAGAGCACTCTGTCTAGCAAAATCGCCTGCTTCCTCTCCTCAAATCATCTACTTTCTCTCCTCTCAGGTGAAACCAAAATCGCCAGCCCTTTCCTGTCACCTTCACCCGTCGACTTATTCCCTTTTACTTTCAATGAACTGTTTATGGTATTCATGATAGAGTGGTTTCTCTGAAGATCGAATAAATCTTGGTTTTGGCAGGTGGGTATTGAGGATCGGATGGGGAAGGGGGTGAAGAGCCGGTGCAATTCAGCGTCGCATCAGCATATGAAGGACAGAGCGAAGAGCCGTGTGGACGATCTACAGGGTGTATTCACGGATCTGCAATCTGCGCGCAAAGAGAGCCGTTCGATCGATGTGGCCATATTGGAAGAGCAGGTCCACCAGATGCTCCGCGAGTGGAAGGCAGAGCTCGATGTCCCCACCCCCGCTTCTTCTTTGCACGTACTTATCCCAATCATCCTTAATTTTTATTATTGTCTGCTTAATTTGATTTTGGTTGTGTTTGGTTGGGTATGCATGCAATTGACCTTTTTTTTTTTGTTTTCAATTTAAAATTGTGCTCGCCAAAATCCTCTCTGTTTCTCCCGTTTTCCACTGATTCCACTTTCAGAGTGGGTTGGAGTTTGTTGGGGATGGGGATAGGGCATCTTAAGAAAATTTTAGTACAGTCAATTTCTAAATTGCTCGTTTTGATACTGTTTTTGAGGGATTTTCCACTGAGATCACAGGAAGAGCGAACAAGGGAAAATATCTGGGTATGGGAAGAAAACTTTGCTG
This sequence comes from Chimonanthus praecox, assembly GCA_022113865.1. NCBI lineage: Eukaryota > Viridiplantae > Streptophyta > Magnoliopsida > Laurales > Calycanthaceae > Chimonanthus > Chimonanthus praecox. Next base: position 29,855 of record JAINRJ010000096.1, on the reverse strand, counting down.
GTGTTATAATCTGGCAACTTCAGTGTAAAAAATGTATTTACTCTATTTAGTTTAGTGGAAAACAATCTACAAGTTATTCTATAGCAGAAAAATAGAAGGGACCCTTATGCTCACAGCAAGGAACAGTTGCTGATTACGATATAAGCTCTTGTTTATGCATGCAGTTGACTCTGATTGGAATAATTAAATTGTGATTTTAAAGTGGTCAAACACATAAATTCTAATGTGGAAAATATGAAGTAGTTATTCTTCTTCTATATTCAACTATAAGGTTAAGGTATCTCAAGTTATAAGGCTTGTCTCTGAAAGTTTTCAAAACTTTGTTGGTCAATTCAAGGAAATTCAGTCGAATGGGTTTTCAGCCTTTTGTTTTGTTTTTTTTCCTAAAACCAACTTTGAGAATCCCAATGGCTTTTTTCCCCTCCCCTTTTAGCAGCATTTCAAAAAAATCCTGCCAACCGGCAAATCCATTCAGTACTTTTTTTCTCCTTGTAATATTGGAAAACCTTCTTCTTGTAATACTATGGAATGTATACTGCAATTTCCTCCATTCAGCTCTACAGTTGAGTGACCTTTTTTAAAAAAATCCAAATGACATGGGTTTCTCCACCCCACTACACAATGCTGCCCATAAGCCTTGTGTTTGTGTATCACAGTCAAATGACATTATGTGTAGAAATGTTTGTCATGGAGAGATGTTATTGCAATTGAATATGTGCATAGGCTTCCTAATATGAGTAATGAATGTAATTATTCAGTTTTCGTTTGTCCTTATGATAAGTGGGGATGACTAGAACTGGGAATTTAATTGTTAAATTTGATGATTGATGGTTACGGTCCAAGTCAACTTAAGCAAAATGTGTTTCCCTTCAATGCAGGAAAACAGTGTTGGTTCGTTGAATCTTTCAGATATCCGTCGGCTATTGCTTTGTGAAGAGGAAGATGATGCAACAAGCCCATTAACTGCGCTAACCAACCCAAAGCCTGAACCAGACAATAAAGTTCTAGGAGAAGGAGAAAATGCAGTTTTTGAAGAGGTGTGTTGGATTCTGGGGATCTAGAAAAGAAGTTGTGATGATTGTTCTCAATTCATGAAATTTGTGCTTACTAAAAGATGAACAAGGAAGCATATAACATCATCCAAATGAACTGGAAACACTAGTTTCTTTTCTTTTTTGAATTGATTGCTGCATTTGTCATTTGTGGATATATTTTGTTCCTTCCAGAATTGATCATCATCATCATCATGATCACAATTATACTTTTTAGGATCATAGTGAGAGTCTAACGCAGGACAAACTTTGATACTAAATCTGATGCAGGACAACCTTTGATACCAAATCTGACGTAGGACAAGTTCTAATACAAAATCTGACGTGAGACAAGTCAAAATATTGGAAACTCTAGATTTAAATGATATACGGCGGCCCATATTAGTATGCAAAATGTGTATGATGAATCCTAAAATGACATGCAACCTATATCTATGATTCACATAAGATGTTAGGCTGATAAATTAGTATAAAAAAAATATAACAAAAAAATGCAAACTCACATACACTTAATAAAAAAGAAGAATGACACATACACATAAAGCCTTCATGGTTGTATTGTTGGTCTTCAAAAATCAGTCACCTAAGGAATGAAATAGGGCTATGGGGCCACCTAGGGTTTGCCAAAGGAATTAGGTTCTTTTTTCAGTTCTTGGGCAAAACTAGGTCTTATTTTGGGTGAAACAATAGGTTAGAGTTAGATCTACAAGTCTAAGATAGGGATCTAGAGATTGGGATGCAAAATAGGACAAAATAGGCCCAAAACAAGCTTGTTCGTATGGTTGTATGGACATGTACGAACGTCCATACAGATTGGTGGGTTACGCGGGTCTTTGGTGGTCGATGGTGGGGTTGGATCCTCACTTGGTTAGGGTTAGGGTTAGGGTTTGGATAGAAAAAGGGACAAAAATAAGGTGTAGAAACAGAAAAAAAAAAGGTGGGGAATAAGAGGGAAGGAAAGAAAAAGAGATAGAGAAGGAGGATAAAAGGAGGATTTGTACCTTGAGTCATACGAGGTTCCTTGATCTCATACCAAGGAGGTAGAATGAGTCACACCAGATTTGCAGATGGGAGAAACTTGAATTTCTTCATTCATTCATTATTCATTCCTCAAATGTGTCTTTTACAACTATTTATAAGAAAAAATAATTTCTTTTAAAATCCTACACTGACTTTAGGCATACATGTAGGCGATCTAAAATCATAAAAATGAATAAAAGATAGCAAAAAAAAAATGTTCGGATGACGCTTAATCAACAATCAGATCGGTCCAATCCACAAACGAATGACTCAATGGTATAAATGAATGGATCGAGCCAATCCTCAAATCCTATGCTTGATCAATGTACAATCTAGGCGATCCATAGTTAGATTTGTCTCTATCCATGGTCGGATATATTAGAAATATGCACAAAATCATCGTTCAACCATGTTGAGGAAAAATCTGGATTTTGATGCATCTTTCTTCGATGGCGTCGCATGATGTCGTCATCATAGTTGTTCATGGGGGTCATTGGTTAGTGGAAATTTTTGAATTGTGATTGCATTGCATGGATCCTTAGCTATTGATGGATGTGATCATTTCCAACAGTGTAGAACCACGATGTAACTAAATTGGCGGGCAAAATGCCTAACTAGACTTTGTGATATAAAATAATGCACTTTAGCCGTGGAGGCTCATAGTCCCAACTTTACCATCTTTGAATCATTTTTCATCCTTGCATGTGAATCTGTTATCTCACAAACAAAGCTGGGATACATGGAGTTCTTCAATGGAACAAACAATAGGAGCATGATCCAATTTAAATTGGCAATGACTTCGTGTTGCACACTGATAGGATTAGATGTTTGAAGTCAATGATAGAATCTAATGGAGGATTGGTTTAAACTTAACCAATAGGATGGGAGTGGGATTAATGAAGTGTGGACAAGCTAGCAAAGTGTGTGATAAATGAGTGCTTTATTGTTAAAATGACGATTTTATAAAACAATTAGCAAATTGGCAATGCTTTATGGATAGAGTTGGGTGATGAAGAAAAAGACAAATAGACAATGTATTGGTAAAATAAATGTATATTCTAAGATTAATAAGTGGAAACGTTAAAAGATACAGTTAGAAATAATCATATTAGGTAGACATTGAAAATTGCTCCAATAGATAATAGAATGAGAGAGTTGTCTAAAAAAGTAAAAATAACTCCTATTGAAAATAAGATTGGAAACATCCCCAATTTGAAAAATTAAGATGTTACTAGTTGAAGGTAGCTGGCCATTAAAAAAATGGTGGCTAGGGATAAAGAAAGGCTTGATAGATTGTGGAGTGGTGGAAATAATGGTTTATGATAGGGTAAAATAAAAGTGTAAATCTCAAAAATCTGATCCCAGATAGATGGAAAAGTGTCAACTGAAGATGGTAATGATTTAAACATGCTCTCTTTGTCAATGGGAGAATACAAAAATTAAGGTCTTGTGGATGATTCTTTCCTTTCCATCCATTCATGCTTCATTTTAAAATTTATGATTGAATTTTTTGTAATAATTAGTTTCAAATTGAAAGGTTAGAGGAAACAAGGATAGGGAGGTATTAAAAAACTTGAGTGAAGTGTTAAAAGGGACTTCTCAATAAAAATAAAAATAAAGTGGTAAAAGGGATATGATGGATTTTGGAGTCACAAAGGATGTGGTTTTTTATAGGATTTTGGAGTAACTCCAAAGGACATGGTTTTGATAGGATTTTGGAGTAATAAAGGATATAGTTTTTGATTGGGTAAATGGAGGAGTAGGACTTAGAAGCTGACGCCAGACATATAGCTTTAGTTGCTTTGATGATGATAATGATTTCTTTTTTCTTTAAAGGTTTATTGAATCTTTCTCATAAAAGTAAGAACATCTGTTTAACATTTATCTTCAAATAAATAAATAAAGCATCTGTTTAACATTTTCTTTCACCCAATGTGTCATCTCTGAGCTGTGACTAGTTTACATTTCACCTGCATGTTATTTTAAAAAAGGCGAAGCATTTTTCTAAGAACTTTCTGAAAGAAGAAAACATTTATGATAAATTGGAACACCGGAAAGATGTTTTTTAGTCATATGAGATAAAGGGCTTCCCATTTTACCTATTGAAAATTCTATTACGAGGGCATTACTTGATAGTTGTTATTTTTACTAACTATAGGCTGTCATATAGTGTTGTTTGCAGGATTGTTCTGCATATCAGGCACCAGAAGATTGTAACTTTCATGAAGTTGATCGCAACAAAAGTGAACCTTCTGTGGATTTGCTCCAATCTGTTTCAAATAACCTTGAACCAAGTGCCCAATTGGATTATCAGCAGTTTGGTTCTCATCAAGATTTCTCCCAAATCCTTCTTGATTTTGATAATAATCTACAATGTGAGAAAGATGTTATGTCTATGCACGGTGTTTCCGTCTTCCTTCCAAATATATGCCCTCCGCCTTCTGCTTTCATGGGTCCAAAATGTGCACTGTGGGACTGCCCCAGGCCCTCTCAAGGATCAGAATGGTATCAAGACTACTGCAGTAACTTTCATGCGACTCTGGCGTTGAGTGAAGGTCAGCCTGGTATGGCTCCAGTTTTGCGACCTTGTGGCATTGATCTGAAGGATGGTCCTCTAGTTGCTGCTCTTGCTGCAAAATCACAAGGAAAAGATGTTGGTATTCCAGAATGTGAGGGGGCAGCAACTTCAAAGTCTCCATGGAATGCTCCAGGTAATATCCATTTTATTTATATTTTATCTCTGTGTCTCCCTGTTGTTGCATTCAGTTGTCCAGCAGCATTGGTTTGTGATATGCTGGTACTAGTATATGTTGGACTCTTGAGTCTTGACTCTCAGCGAGTGTTCTGCTTTATGAGGAGCCTAATTCCTTCTAAATTCAGCTCATGGTTTTATGGCTGCTGATTTGGTCAAATACTGCATAGAAACACACTTGCTGAGGTGTGTCCTCTGTTCTGAGTTTCAGGAAATGCACTGCTCCTGGATGCCCAAGTTCCATACATGTGGGAGTTTGGGCCAATGTGAACCATGTTTTAGCAATCTATAGGGCTGATCCGATTGTGTTCCATCTCTCAACGATGCTCCAAAGTTGCCCAGATTCTCTCTCTCTCTCTCTCTCTCTCTCTCTCTCTCTCATCATCACCGCCATCATCATCATCATCATCATGATGCCAAAGTTCCACTTATCTGGGGTTTGTTTGTTGAGTTCTAATTTTCCATCTGACTCTGTCATAAACCATTTGACTCTGGTATCTATCAATCTGTATTTTTTTTGGAAAAAAAAAAAAATCCTTGGAAGTCAATGCCTTTTTAACGGTTTAGTTGTAAGCATCAGTCATCATCATGATCATCACCACCATTTTCCATCTATCTGAGATTGGCTTCCCGAGTTCTTTCTTGCCACTCTTTCCTATCAAACAACATATTCTTTCTCTCTCTGTGGGTACTTTTATAGCGTCCCACTTCTCCTAGCATCTTCTGCATGTGACCTTCATATTTGCAAACGACCAATCAAAAGGATTGTATTCCCACTTGCATTTTTATGAATTCTTTTTTTTTTTTCCATTTTATGATTCTTCATATTCAATACCATGGGTCAAGAAATAATTACCATGTATGCATAGTTTTTTTTTTTTGGTTTGTGTGTGTGTAAATATCATAAGTATCCTCACCCCGCGTTGGAGGTGAGATTAATCCCATGGATACATGAAACAACCTATAAGCCTCATATATCGGGTAACTTCGGGAGAGTCCACCGGGTATACAATGAAATTGGAGCATCAGGAGACAGTTTCTTTAGGCTTAGGACCTGATAATTCTGTTGCTCACTTTGCATTTGTCATATATCTTATGATTAGATAAATTTTCTCCAGGGATTTGATCTGACTAGCTCCTTCTATATCGCAGAGCTGTTTGATCTCTCCTTTCTTGAGGGTGAGTCAATTAGGGAGTGGCTCTTTTTTGATAAGCCTCGAAGAGCCTTTGAGAGTGGGAACAGGAAGCAAAGGTCACTGCCTGATTACGGTGGACGTGGTTGGCATGAATCAAGGAAACAGGTGTTGAAGGAATTTGGTGGGCTGAAGAGGTCTTATTACATGGACAGCCGATGAAGCAGCTTGAGTGGCATCTATATGAGTATGAGGTTGATAAGTGTGATGCTTGTGCCTTATATAGGCTCGAACTCAAGCTCGCTGCTGCAAAGAGAAGTCCCAAAGGGAAAATAGCAACTGATACACCCATAGATTCTGATGCAAAGATGAATCCAAATGGAAAAGTAGCAACTGATTCTCTTCTTGATCTCCAGAAGCAGATGGGGAGGCTCTCTGCTGAGTTTCCTCTAGATAGCAAAAGGTCTGTTAAGGGTAGGGCAAAAGCTAATCTGCAGGACAATACTGGGAACACTCATTCAACTCCATACCAGATGCCATCTATCAATGGAAGCATTAGTTATGGAGTAAATGTGCCACACACTGATTATGTTGAAAGTTCTAACGACTTTTATGGTACATGAATATATCCTGTATAGTGTGCTTAATCAGGTAGAGAATTTTATATTAAAGGTCCAATGACTGATTTATTTAATTTTGAACTTCTGAATTTGATTTCCCCGGAGTTCTCTTCAGTTTCTAGTTTTAATGTTATATGGGTGTAACTCACTGTCATCAGAAACTGCTATACATGACTATTTTAGTGCTCTTCGGCGTGGAGTTTATGGAACTTATTGTTAGAGCGTGGTCAGCATACAATGGATGTGCAAGTGTATTTCATGTGGATTCTTTATATGGACAAAAGGTATTGACATAAAAATTTCATCAGAATTGTATAGGAACGAGGTGAAATTGTATTTTTATTTTTCTGCTCTTCCGTTGCATTTCTTTGGTACAAGCTGTGTTTGTGCTATTTACTCTAAGTTCTGACCATTCATCATGAAAATAAAAAGTAAGAGTTCTCTGAATGCCATATGCTTCAAAACTTGCACTAACTGCTACTCTAAAAAATTGTTGTTATTTGCTGCTCTCAGACTCGCATCTACTTTTCTGCTTTAAAAATTGGAATTCTATTTTTTGGTGTTACAGGATTGTTTGTCTTTTATTAATAAGATAAGCTTTATATTTATTGACATCTTATACTTCAAAATTATACAGTACACGTAAAAGGTTCTATATATGTCTTTTAGACTTTTAGCTAGCCTCATTGCCTACAACACAAAGAAGCTGAAATCAGTTAGATAATACTACTTTTAAATGGTCAGTAAATTACCTTTGTTGCCATCCTATTCTGAAGAGCTGTGTGGTATTTATGGGTTCTGCGTTCTCTTGCTGGATTCATGAAATTCTGATAACTATCATACAAGCTAGATGATACTACTTTCAGAAAGGTAATGCCATTTTCATTTTTATTGTGCGAATTTCTTAAACTTTCTCATAGGAATGTCTCAGCAACAGTTTGTCCACCTTGCACATCATTTGAACACATGATGTTGTATGTATGATAATGATATCCTTTGTACATTGTCACTAATACGTGTTTAATCTTCATGGATTCTGGAAACTGATGCCATGTAATTCCTTGAATATGATCTCTTATAAAGTTAAAGTGGTGGTTAACTGGTAATAAAGCTCATTTTTTTTTATATCTATATATTCAGAAACCTAATTAGTAACATGTAATAGATATGAATTGTCGTTTTAACATGTCAATCTTTGTACACTCTGATGTACAATGGCAGCACCTAAGAGGGGTTCTCCTGACGGTCAGGAAGCTCTCTTCATGAAGGGAGGTTTTGAGTTCAATTCACACTTAACACGTTTTTGGGTCACTCCCCGTAGTTGCTTATCTAGTATTTGTGGGATTGGAAGATTTGCACATGCTCCAAGGACTAGTCGGATTAAAATATTTTATGTCCAAATACAGGTTAGACCCCTGGACACCTTGGTCATAAATAAAATATGTCGTTTTAACATGTCAATCTTTGTACACACTGATGTACAATGTCAGCACATGTTTCCATTGGTATCATGTGGTTCTTACAAATCTCAATCACAATGGAGAAGCACATTTTATTTCTTAATGTTTACCTCCTGAACCTAGCGTAGGAACATGGATTCCTTGTACATTTGCCACCATACATGTTAACTTTTTCTATATAAAAACTAGGTATCATCACCACATTTCCTTTTGAGGGTCATTTGTTCCTCTAAATTTTATAAGAGACAAAGACTTTGATGGTGATGGTGATGGTGATCATTGTCACAAATATCGGCGGTATGTTCAAATTTACCGTGTTTTTATCTGCAAAATACCATTACCGCGTTAAAAACGCGTTTTTATCGTCATGGCGATAAATTTTCGGTAAATTCCCGATAAAATCACGTTAAAAACGTGATAAATGATAATATCGTGATAATATCCCGGTAAATTCTCGATAAATTCCCGGTAAATTCCTTATTACCATTTTTATTTTATTAATATTTTTATTTATTTATTATTTTTTATTTAATTTCCATTTTTTTTTAAATTTAAAAGAATTTAAAAATATTCCTATATGACCAATTGCCGTTATCACGAGAACGGTATTTGTCACAATGATGGTGATGATGTGCTCTTATAGATAAGAATCACAATAGATAAGCATTTTCTATTGTTCCGTTTACTATTGCAATGCTAAGAAACATAATGTAGGAGTTTGTCATCCCCATATGTCGTCAATTGTACATGTTACTCTTTATATAGTGAAAAACACAATATAGGCACATCTATCCAAGTATCAAGTAGATAAAGCAGGGTCTCGCATCAGTCGAGAATTGAGATATCGGCTGATAAAGGTGGTTTTAAAACAAAATAGGAGAGAATTTTTTTGATCGATACTGAGATTTAAATCCCTGAAATAAAGGAACCTAATGTAGGATACAAGTGTTAAAAGAAAAAGTTGATAGTGTGGAACATTTACCCCAAGTGTCATGTTTGCTGATAATACTGTGTGTGTGGGAGCACATTTTATTTGTTGATCTTTATACATTAAGGGTGTGATTGAGTTTAATTAGTTTATCTTGCAATTGATTTTCTTGTTGATTTATTGTCATAGAAAATGAAATACATAAATTTTGTTTTTCACAATTATCAATTCGCTCTTAAGGGTTTTCACAATAATTGATCAGTGATGTGGTGTTTTTGTTAAGTGAAGGTGCAGGTTATTACTTGATTGTGATCTGAGAAGTAGATCTTTGGTGGAAACTGTAGAAGCAAAAACATGGAGAAAGAGGAGAGAATGAGAGGTGTGAGAGAGGTAGAGACTAGAGACCATAGTTAAACAAATAAATAAAAGATAATGAGTAGAAAACGAATATAAGATTTGCATAAAAAAGTCATAGAATTGTTGCAAAAGGTATATATTCAAATCACACCATTTACTTATATTTAAAAAATGCCCATCTAAGACTACTCACCTAAGATTTAACCATCATCCAAACAGGCATCTTTTTCAAAGAATTTAGAAGGTATTTACTTAATATACTTGTTTGGGCACAAAATTTGTTAGGAAAGATGGGATGAAGTGAAATTCACATTTTATCCTTCCGGCGTACCACACATCAAGTATCGGTGTACCGATAATACACCGCTCTGCATATCAGTACACAGGTACTTGATGAGCGGTACACCGATAAGGATAAAATGGGAATTTTACTCCACCCCGTGTCTCCTGACAAATTTACCTGTGTTAAGATATGCGTCCTACTTGTTTAGAAGAAAGATTACCACTAAATATGTGGAGAGAAAAATACTTACAATTTGAGTGTTATCCTATTCAATGTAACAAATATCTCCAATATTTTCATTTTTATCACGAAAATATCAGCAAAATAAATTTTGAGCATTAAAAACCCGAGTTTATCATGTCTGCCGTTTTTAACGGTAAATTCCCGTTAAAAATGCATTTTTATTGCGAGCAATGGTAAATTTCTGTTAAAATCACGAGATTTTACCATTAAATTTTCTTTAAAAACAGTTTGGCCAAATATATTTTTTTATTTCTAAAATATCATCTATATTTTCAAACTCTGGCCACATTATTTATTTATTATATTTATTTTTATTATTTTTTAAATATTATATTTTTCGCGAGATTTTCCATTAAATTTCCGATAAAAACTAGAGAATTTAAAAATATCCTGCTATTAATAATTGTCGTTAATGTCCCGAAAGCGAGATTTGTTACAATGATCCTATTCCCTAATTCCTCCTACGGTAAAATCTAAAATGGAGATTAAAAGAGTTACTTAATATGCAATGAGGATTTAGAATAGAGATTCTAATTTGATTTAATTGTAGAGGGTTCTTACAGTAAAATGGAGAAATTGATGAAGAAGTAAGGTCTCGCCATGTCAGTCTATTTTACCTTGATTCCTCCTATTTGTATAATATAATAGATTATCAATCTAACTCACCTACATTTCTAATACATGGGCTGCAAGCCTTCAGTTATATTAAGGATTTATATATGGGAATAAAAAATAAAAAAGAATATGATAATACAATACCGTGTTTAATAATTATCATTTTAGATTAAAAAAATATTATACCTTACGTGAGAGCTGACACTAACTCCATATATATACGAAAATATCTGTAAAATTCGTGTACTAGGTTTGCTCCAAAGGAGTTGAATCTAATATTTCTAGTCTAATTCTATTACGAGTGAAACTTGGATCATTCCTTCTTCTTTTCTCTAAGTAGTCTAAAAAATAAAATTATACTCTCTCTGTTCTATTTTAATTGTCTCAATTTAAAATTTAAAATTTCATAAAGAATAGCTTTCAAAAGGCTTATGAATTTCTCTCTAAGAGTAGATAGATAGAGAGAGAATTAAAATAACATATCAGACAATCTTTTTAGAAGAATTTCAAAATACATATTAGATAACTAGCACCATCCCTTCGATCAGATGAAAAGATTGCATGAGAAGAAAAGTAAAACAAAAAAGTGTTAAACACAAGTATATAAAATGAGACAGATTATACAATTATAACTTGGACATTACTTGAAAATTGAAATCAATTACCTTTTTAACAAAGTTTACAAATCATCAATCCGATATGTAATATGAGGCTTGCTTCTTATGGTCAAACCATCACAATTAGGTAAGGACCTCAAAGCTACTTACACTGTTTTTTCACTGCAATTTTTTTTTTAAAAAGAGTTTGAACAAAAATATATGTTGAAGCACCATAAACTATCCAATTTGCATTTGCCAATATTATGATCATGTGTGATTCATTCGTAATCTAAGAGTACCAAAAATTTGGTACCATAGCATGGTCCACCGAGTAAATTTCTAACGTAAGAAAAATAATTTAAACTAAATCGTGATATAGAACAATTTCACAAACAACGACGATATTTCTAAATTTATCATATTTTTAGAGGGAAAATGTCATTACCACATTAATAACTCGTATTTATCGGCACTGAGATAAATGTTCGATATAATCGCTTTAAAAATGCGATAAATTTCTCATTATTTTTTTTTTTAATTTTAAATATTATATTTTCTATATGATTTTTTCATTACTCTCTCGATTAAAACTTAAAAATTTGAAAATATCGTATTACCAATTACCATAACAATATTTCTTTCAATGATATGGAAAAGACCCAAGGCAAGGAGTATATAATTATCCAAAAAAGGGTCATCGACACCATTTTTCTGATTTTTCTTATGTTTTTTGCTATTTTCAAAGCCTATAAAATATAAATAGTTAGGTACCCCTTTTTGAGAAGTTTGAGAGGACTCCTTAGGACAGAAGAGAGAAATTGTGGGAAAAAAAAAATATTTGGACTCTCCAAGAAAAACTTGAACTTAGAATCCTTAAAAAAACATTTAAAACTTAAAAAAAATGTAAGAAAATGGAAAAATGTTGCAATTTTTTTAAACACCCTAAGTTATTTCTTAACATCCTCGCAATATTAAATCCATGTGAAGATATATGTTGATTAAAATTAATTTGGTATTAGTGAAATGGTTTGGTGAATGTTTTTATCCCAATGGCAGCAAAAAATTAAATTAGATAGTAGTAAGGAAATTCTAAATTATTTAGATCGAAACGCAAATATTCAACACAAAATCAGATTTTAATATGAATAAAACTATAACATTTTTTTTAAAAAAAAATACTTTACTTAAAAAAATATACAAACAGGCTATAAAAAACATTGTGAAACATGTCTTTTAGTTTATACTTTGAACTTTTTAAAGGTGAGTTAAATCTGACGATGGGTTCGAAAGGTGAGACTCATCACATCAGTCCAACACTCCAACCTCAAGTGATTGAACAACACGTGTGGAGAGTGTAGACAAATGCAATTGCACGTGTCTTAGATGCTTTCTATTGGCGAACGAAGTGATGGCCTGGTGGGAGGGGTTTCTCATTTGCCATTTCAAATGGGACCCACTTCCAACAACTTAAAGCTGATGTCATACCTTTTTTTCTCCTGGGCCCCCATTTCAGATTTGAGTCTACTGGGCACAGTCATTTCTAGCTTGCCAGGCCGTTTCTCAGATGCCTTCAATCAAATAACTCCGAGAATGACAAGAATATCCAACTTTCTAACACAAATTACTAAAGTCAAAACTACCAGCATCATTATTTGAGAGTCATTGTAGGGGCTTTTTCGTCTTTTTATTTTTACCTTAAGTGCATATATAACCTCGTCACTCGTCAGAGGCTTGAAACTCTGTTCCAAATTACAAAAGAGCGCGCGAGTCTTGAAAAGGAAAAGAGACCGCACTCAACTGAAAATTACCAGAGAACGATACCCCAAGAAATGGCGAATCCGATCTTCCAAGACTTTCCCAAGAAAACCTCAGATTCCGAAGTGACAAAATCAATAAAGTCGTGGCAATTGGAGGTATGTTGACGAACAGCTGATCTCGATGTGTCTTTCATTTTCGCCATTTCTTGAATTACATCTGGAAAAAGGAATTTCTGGGGTTTCTAGTTCAATAGCTGCACGAATTTTCGTTCTTCTTTTTCATGGAAATCGATCTCCATGTCCTCAGCTGTTGTAGGTTTCGTTTTACTTTGATTCTTGGAGAAAACATTGAACATGAAGATCGGGTCATCTGAATCGGAAAGCGTTTTCCAGAGCTATATGGAAATTGACTGGACATATTATGTCCATTTCATCTGCTTTGATCTTTCTCGATCAAAAGAATTTTGTGCCAGTTTTCTGCAAAGATGCATTTCCTTTTTATCGAATTTTGAATGACTTCCCATTTTTTTACTATTTTCTTCAAATGTATCCTTTCCCCCTTTCTAAGCAAATTTCCTAGTAATTCTTATTTTTTGAAATAAAAAGATAAATAATATCAAATTTAGGGTGCCTGTTTGGTAATTTCTCGTTTTCATGTTTGGGAATTTGATTTTTTTAACAGAAGTTCTACCTTTTTTTCGTAATTTTTCCAGGGTTAAATTACGATTCCGTACAAGGAATTTTGAGAAAATGATTATATCTTCATTTTTTCTTTAATATATACTATTTATGAAGAGGAATTCTGAAAACTATTTCTGTAATTTCTGAAGGTTGTCTGGTGAATATTTATGCATCCATGGCTTTCTTGAAAAGTTTCTTTCCCTCACTTTAAAAAATGAATTTCATGTAAATTTTAATAATTTATTATTTTTGACGGAATTGACCATATTGCCCATGTATTGGGAGATTATTTCATAGTATGGCAGCGTAAGGTAGATCATACTCACGTACATATTCTCCATGGCACATGTAAATCAACACAAAACTACCACATCGTGGGCCACATACTGTAGCAGGGGCAGATATAATGGAAAAATTATTTTGATAGTTTCGCCTGTTTGGAATTGGAATCTGGAATTCTACGAATTGGACTTTTCCAGAATTTCGAATCAAGGTTTCTCGATGTCCTTCAGTTAGAAGATTGTTAAACCAATATTTTGACTATGTGAATTGTAGGGTTTCTTTCTCTCTCTTTCCTCGGTAGATGGCGCGTATTGCAGATTTTGATATTAAGAAATGCCATACACGTTCTTTGTGAAACACACTGATCTTGTTAAGTAGAAAGATAATCATTTGAATTAGTCAATATCAAGACTAAATTTATTGAAGGTTTCTCCACTAATATAAAATATAAGGAATTTACAATCAATTCAATGCCATTATAGGCTGGTAAATAAATGAATTTGTCATGATTAATATAATAATTTTCTATTTGACTCGGCCAATCATCATCACTATTGAAAAATTATTTTACTTATATAAAATTAATATTTATGATTGGATTTGATAAATGTTATTTATGAAATCACTTATACCCAATGACGAAAAAAAGTATTTCTATTTGGCTGGTTCTGCTGACTGCTGAGATTTGTGTTAACAGCCCAACCCAGATAGGGGGGATTAGACACTCATGCTAAGCCTTATGTATTATTTACAGGCTTCTCTTTTTAAATTTCCCTAGCTTACCTTACTAAACCTTGGTTGGTAGAATTATTAGCTGAAGTATGAAAATTCTAAAATTAAAATAGTTTAACTTTAGTCGTCAATTCTGTTAAGCATTCCACAACGGTCTTACACACATCACACTACGAATGAAATCGATTCTGTCCCCGCCCGTTTTCTGGATGGTTTATTTTTGTTTATAATAAAGATTTCATATAAATTAGTAGATGAATAGTGAATGATGGATGAATAAAATTTAAAATGGTTGTTCAATCAAAAGATGAACAGACCATCGCAGCAATTGTTGCATGCTGTAGCAGATTCTATGATCTCTCTACGTTGTATTTGCTTTTCGATTTATCTGGTGACGTGATACTCAGTTGTTTTCTTCTTTTTTTCTTCTTTAAAAGGAGAGATATACATGGAAAGTGACTACAACAACGGCCGTAGCGCCGATTTCAGTCACTTCCAGCAGCACTAGCAACCACATCGTCGGCGGCAGGCCTCGATACTCCGGCGTGAATGCATTCATGGATCCCACTTTCAACGCCTGCATAACCCCTCGGTCCCTCGAATTAGACCCCCATCCTCCGCTACTCCCGCCCCCTTTCCTCTGCCCTCGAAGCGGTGTTCCTCACTCCCACCACTGACCCAGGTCACCAACTCATCCATCCCCGCCGCCATCCCCGGTCATCCTCTTCGACTATCTTGTCAGCTATCGAGAACCTGGAGACGCCACCTTCGAGGTTGCCGCTTGGATACAAGGAGACGCCGACGCCGGCACCGGTGAAGATTGTGCAAGGCGAGGACGTCCTGGTGATGGACGGGATTCTCGTTGATTCACTATCCTCAGCTGGCGGGGATCGGTCGATAGTGAGGTCGTCATTGTCATCTGATTCTTCTTCGGGGTCATCGATCGGCAGCAACACCCTCTACAAGACCGAGATGTGTCGTTCTTGGGAGGAGACTGGGATATGCCGCTATGGATCCAAGTGCCAGGTATGCATACGAGATCCTCAAAACTTTACAGAAAAAAAAATAATTTATAAATTCTTATATAGATTCTTTCATTTTTATATATAAATATAAAACAATTTTGGTTATATTTTTTTAAATTATTAAATTTAATCACAAAAGTTTCTTTTTCATTTTGAGTTATTTTTTATAAATTTTCTCTATTTTTATATAATAATATTATAAAGGTAACTTAAATTCTTCCAGCTCATCTATCTATTTTTTTTTTTTTTGATAAATTTTAGACTTTTTATTTCTCAGGAAGTCACAACCATTCAATAAGCAAATGATTAAGATTTATTTAACGAATAAATAAATTATCTAGTTACATATAAATAGAATAGAAGTATACTCTTTGATAGTCTCAAATATTCTCTTTGCTTAAAAGTAGAGACTGCTTAATTCAAAGAGGTTGGCCTCATGATTAAGATGTTCTTCGAAACGGAGTCTTGAGTTCAATTTAAACTCAATCTCAATGGACTAACTCCCGTAGACTTAAATGGGTATGTGAAGGTTTACATATACCCATATGAGATTAGTCTTTGATGTAGGGTGGAGATTCCCATGTTATCAGAAAAAGGTAGAGACTTGCTTATCAAATTTAAATCCACATGTGATGTAGCAGTAATTATATTGTTACTCCACCGATCAGTAATTGTCATATAGACTAATTTAAGAGTGAGTTGGTCATTTTAGTCTTTCATTTTCAAATTTATCATTGGTGATTGTGGCCACCATAAATTGTCAAATGCTATAGTACTAAATAATCCAATTTAGAGCTAACTACAAAATGAATAATCTATTTAGGCGAATAGATTCGTAAAAACCTCATAGAATGATAAATTCAAACATTTCAAAATGTTGTATTCTGCTGTTTAAATTTAGAAAAATTATCATGTACTTGTAAATGCATATGCATTTACTTGAAAATTCAAAAAAAAAAAGAATTACCAATGAAAAAAAGGTGTTATATGACACAGATTTACTTTGAATATTCTCCATCAATAAGCAAATCCACAAGCAGAGGTACAAATATCGGCTGATACATATCGTATCGGCCGATATGTACCGGTTTTCAAGGAGTGAATATCGGCCGATATTCACAATATCGGCTGAAATATCGGCCGTATTATATCGGCCGATATCGGATGGAGAGAGAAAAATATCGGCCGATACCGATTTTTAAACCCCTGTCCACAAGTACGCAAGAAAACTTTGAAATTTATATTCAACTTCAATTGATGTCTATTTGATGCAAATTGATTATTGAGTTAAGTATTATGGGTAAAAGTAATTATCTATTTAATTATTTTAAATTTAATATAAACAGTTAGGATAATTTGATATGTCCCATTTTAGATTATTTGGTAGCCCTCGTAATCTGTCCAACCATTCAAGATTCTAGATATGCCATCTTACTATTTAACATAATCCATTACAAAATCTAAGCTTTCCAACCAAGCACCTACTTAGCTTTTGATTTTTTTTTTTTTTTAAATCAAAATAAAAATTTACATGAGTGTAACTCAACTGATTATCTCCCGTCTCAGGAAGTGGGAGATTGGAGGTTTGAGCCCTCATGGCCTAACTATGGTATGCCCTAGGGGTAGTGGATTCATCTGTAAGATTTTACATTGGATATTTCACGGTTTCCTATACGTAAATTCAAAAAAAAGTTAAATAAATAATTTTACCCAATGTTCCATCCGGCGAGGACGAAGCGTCAAGTGGACACACAACAAAATTTGAATATAAATTTAAATAAATATTTTGAACAGTTTAAAGAAGCCGCACATAAGGCCCGTACACCAGGCCAAACAACTTAACAAATAACAGCCCACCAAGGGACGTGTAGTTTCACCGATCCCTACTCTCGTTATATGAGTTGGCCTCACTTTCCTAATATCATATTAGGCAGACGATGGACGTGAGGTCGGTTCGAACCCTATCTTCCGCTGAGGCTGCATTTTGGATGGGGGTAAGGGGGGTTGACCCGGCTTGTTTAGTAACTCAATTTTTTTTTTTTAATGATGGGTTAGTATTTCATTCAAATAAAGCCCAAAGCTCAAATATACATAAAGCCCACAACTTGGACTAAGCAGAGAGCAGCCACAATTAGTGGCTAAAAAATAATAAGGCCGAACGGTACATATAAACAAAACAGTCAGGCCCAAACTAAATATTAGGTAAGGCCTAAAGGAAGATACCAGAGTTACTATAAGAGTGGTGGTTAGAAAACTTCTCAATGTCAAAATTCTCAGAGCAAGCGATCTTTGGGCGATCGTGATAAAAAAGATTAATAAGGGCCTTGATAGCACAAAAATGGCCATAGTGGGACCAATTTTTGACAATTGAGCAAGCAATAAGAGAAACTATATCCTCGCATAAGAAGAGCTGATGAAGACGATGTCCATAGTAAATAAGAAATAATAGAACCCTCAGCAAAAATGAGAGTAGATAAGGTATCATCTAAACCCGAAGTAGATGAGAAGAGATGGATCTAACATTGAGATCCATCTTGGTAGTGTGTTGGGATAACCGTCTGAGATGATTGTTTTTTCTTTTTTATGTTTAAAATTTTAAATATCAAGATCATAAGATTGGAGTAAATGAAAAGATAGGTCAATCTTCTATTCGTATCCTCTTCAGAGTATCTAATCCAACCACAGGAGCTTTAGTACAAAATGATCTAATGATTTCCTTGATCTAACAAGAACTCTTTGATTTAAACCTCTCATTAGTATTTCAGTTTGGTCATATATGTTTAGGTAAGATGTATAAAAACTTAGATGTTATGTTTAGGGGTGTTTAACCCTTTGGTCATCATGGCCTCAGTGATTTTGAGATTAAAAGTTTAATTATTGTAGGTCATTGAAGGCTAGTATCTCTACACCCTTCTTTGTTTGCAACTCTTTGCATATTCCACTTTATCATGTATAATCAACTTACATTAGATACTCATCATAGTTGTGGCTACTTAATCATCTTAAAGTTATGTACCTCTTCACTTGATCCTCCCTCCTTAAAAGCTGCTCTCTTTCTTATTTAATAGTGTGTAAGCACTTAGGTCTTACTGTATTTTGATCTGTATTACCTCCGTATTGGTGATTTGTGATTCCCAAATTATAATGTTGTTATTATTTCTTATTTGCAGTTTGCCCATGGAAAAGAGGAATTACGACCCTATGTTCGCAATCTCAAACTTAAACCAGAGGTAAATAAATAACTTAAAGGGTTAAACGAGTGGCATCAGTTGAATTAATCTTCTTGTTTTACATCTAATTATTTCTCCAAGCTCAATCTCAACGATCTCACAATTTTTTCGTGTTTTTCTTTTTTTTTTATAAATTCACTTTAGAGTCAGGGGCAGATCTGTAAGTCATTTGCTGTGACGGGAACATGTACGTTCGGGAGTAAGTGTCGGTACACTCACTCGGTGACAATGACAAGGGCCACTCTCAATACGGAGGCTGAGCGGATGGTCGCGTCTACACTTGGACTGGGTTCAATGCCAGAAGATGTTGCCGCTGCCCACGCTTACATAAACCAAGCGCTTTACGGCCCCAGCCAGCGCCGGAGGCTCCCTGCTTTTCTCGATATATGCCCTGAGTAACGCTCGAATTTGCTAAAATGCCATTCCATCTCTTCTCGCCCTCTCTCTCCTTGTTGATAATGATGAGGATGATCGCAATTGATTCACACTTCACTCATTTTATTTTCCTTTTCACTGAAAAACCACAGTGACATTCTTACCGGCAAGCACACTAACGAGTGAAAACATGTGGAATTGTTTCTTCCATCTTTTGTTCTTACATGCGGTTTGGTTCTCTGTTTCTCTTTGTTTTGCCATTGTTGATCTGTTTTTCACTCACTCTTTTAGGTTGATATTTGCTATTCGGTTGTTACTGTCGGAGCCGTGCATCTGTAGGAAAATAAAAATAAAAGTTTACTCTTGAAATAGGCATATCCATCAATCAATAAGGCTTAAGAGAACGCTTGTTAGTTCACAGGCTAATAGTTGTTGAAGAGTTGAGTCTTGTGAAATGTTGAGGCTGCGTGATCTGACAGTTAATAATACTCTAATAGAATCATCAGTATTAATTAGTAATAATTTTCCATGGTTTTTCAACCATATATCATAGTTACATGATTTTGTATTTTAACATCTTGGCATCTGATTAAACCACTGTGGAAGCTTGTATTTTGCAATCTTATAGGTATCTCTTGTGGCAATAGTATCATCTTCAATTAAATTGGAGCATTGGAAACTATAGAGAGAGAAAAAACCCGTCTTTTTATCTTCGCTTCGCTGCTTCTCTTTTGTCGTTTCCACTCTAACATCTTACTTAAATTTTAAAAGATGCCGTATGAGTTGACATGTTGTTTTCATCACAAAAAGTAGCGAGAGAGAAAATTGGATACTATTTATAAGAAAATAATTTTTTTATGTTTGTTTGTACAATCTTTCTAAATTAAATTTTTGTAATCAAATTTCTTAAAAATATAATTTAAAACTCTTTAATTTAGATCCATGAAAAAATGTTTTTTTCAACAAAATTTACAAAACACACCCTTCGTAAATCTTGACCATGTACACATATAGATATATTTAACTTGTCTCATTTATTAAATGGATAGACATGGCTTGTTCAAGTTAAAATAAATTGTTCAACTCAATCTATTTATTAAATAAATAAAATGATCAAACTCATGCATTAAACAAGTAATCTAACCAACCTATTTATCAAACAAGTGACCAAATCCAATTGATACTAAGCTCGAGCCATATATTTAATGAGTTGGTCCAAATTGATCAATCGAGGATTAAACCCATACTTTGACACAATTCATTGATTATTTTTTTTCACCAATTTCTACCCAATCATGTTTAAGTGGGCTTGTAATACACCACCCAAAAGTCTCAGTTCGGTTGTGAACTTGGGTGGTGGGGGCTTTATATGATGGGACAAGCCCCTCCCTATCACAAGGCCTTTTGGGTCTAGCCAAGTGGGTCAGGACCCAAAACAAAGTTGTGCGGGCCCACGTGGAGCTCAAAGCGGACAATATTGTGATGGGTAGGGTCATATCGTCACAAGTGCTATCAGAGTATGGTTCAATACTCAGACTGTGTGAGCTCTACTTGTGTGACGTTGCCTTCCTATGTATGTGGATCCCCTGTCAATGTGACGTGACAAAACTGGAGACGACTCTGGTCTTAAGGGGGATGGATTGTAAGGACCCAGATCTTTCATGGCAAATTCCCGACTCAACTGTCCAAGAAAGTCATGAAGCAAGGAAGGGTTGGACCCTGTGACGATAATGTCATCAATATATAACAATAACAGTAAAGTACACTGGTGACCATGATAGATAAATAGGGAGGAATCGGCGGTGCTGCAAAAGAAACCGAGGCCCAAAACAAAGGTACTAAATCGGTCAAACCATGCCTGTGGAGCCTGACGTAGTCCATATAGAGCACGCTTGAGTGAACAAACATGGTGTGGTTGCACGAGATCTTTGAAACCTGGAGGTTGCTCCATAAAGACAGGTTCAGTTAAATGCCCATGAAGAAAGACATTTTTAACATCCAATTGACGAATCTCCCATCCATGAGCCAGAACAATAGTGAGAATAAGCCGGATCGTAGCAGGCTTGACAACAGGAGAAAAGGTTTCGGAGAAATCAATTCCAGGAATCTGATTGAAAACCTTTTGCAATAAGGCGAGCCTTCAATCGGTCTAAAGAACCATCAGACTTGAGTTTTTGAGTTTTGTTTTGAAGACCCACTTACAACCAAGAACATTCATAGTAGACTGCCGTGGAACCAAATCCCAAGTATCATTGAGAGAGAGAGCTGACAATTCATTTGTTATAGTAGCAGTCCATCCAGGATGTTTGAGAGCTGAGATAATGGATTTTGGTTCTGAAGGTATTGAATGAGCCAGCAAACAATAGTCAGAACTAGAATACTTTGGATTGGGCTTGAGAATTCCATGACTGCGACGAGTAGCTATGGGAGAGCGTGGACCTGCCGGACTGGGAAGAGGATGCTCAGATGGTGCACTGGATGTAGAAATATCATGAACAACAAAATTCACAGGAGCATAGCTGGGTTGCGGAGAGAGATCTGCAGAATGAGGAGGCGCACCATCAGGCACTTCAGTTGGAGACTCCAATTCATTCAGATGAGAGCCAGCAGGGAGGACAGGTACAACATTTCCGTTTGAAACCATCAGTGGGCTCGTAATGGGAGTAAGCAGATCTGAAGTGAACGGAGTGCTTGTATCATAAGAAGTGACATTGGAGTCCATGGCTACCACTGGAGCATCTGTAAGCCAATCAGAAAACTCAATGAAATCAGAAGCAATATGTGAAGAATTATATAACGATCCGGGAGAGTAAAATGGGAATATCGTCTCATCAAACTTCGATTAGTGGGTGGATAGTAACAGCGGTAGCCTTTATAATGTTCACTGTAGCCGAGAAAGATACATGGGAGAGACCTTGGGTCAAACTTCGTCTTATTGTAATCACGAAGGCAAGGAAAACATTTACTACCAAAAATTTTGAGAGTGCCATAATCTGGATGTTTATGAAATAACATCGCATATGGGCTTGTCCAATCCAAGACCCGAGAAGGTTGTCTGTTGATCAACCATACAGCGGTACTGAAAGCCTCGACCCAAAATCGTTGAGGTACAGATGCATGGAACATCATGGTAAGGCCCAACTCGGTGACAGTGCGATGTTTCCGTTCAACTAACCCATTCTGTTTAGGAGTGTGTGGGCAAGACATTTGATATTTAATGCCAAGATCTGATAAATAATTTCGAAATCTGGAATCAGCGAATTCTACACCACTATCAGATTGAAAGAGTCGAATTTTCTTGTCAAACTGAGTATCTATGTATTTGTGAAACATGACAAAGCACTGGAAGAAGTCTGACTTCTACTTGAGTGGATATATTCATCTACAAATATCACATAATAACGAAATCGTTGAAAGGATGTTACTGGTGATGGGCCCCACAAATCACTATGAATTACACCAAATGGTTCTTTGCAAAGATTATGCGATAAAATAAAAGGAAGGCGACATGCCTTAGCCATCTGACAACTATTACATAAGGAATCAACCTTATTGTTACTAGTGCTTCTAATAAGCTTATTGTTTTTCAAAAAATCGACTACCCTTGACCGCGGGTGACCAAGTCGCTGACGCCAAATATCATCTGTGGCTGAACGAAATCTGGTTGAAAACAAAGCTGCTTCATCCTTTGGCTTGAGTGCATATAGTCCTCTATTCCTACTTCCCGATGCAATCACTGCTCTTGTTTTTCTGTCCTTAATCACAAAGCTACGGGAATCAAATTCAACGAAATAAGGATAATCGGGGGTAAGCTGACTGATAGATAGCAAATTCTTTTAAATGGTAGGAACCACGAGAACATTATCTAGATGCATGTTTGTATGCCCCATATCAATGTTTATGGAGCCAATATGAGAGATATCTAGTGCAGTGCCATGATACGGAACAATAGATGTAAGCTTACCAGGATCAGCTGTCAAGTGAGACGTTGCACCCGTGTCGGGAAACCAAGTATTTTCAGGGTTATCATTCAAAGAAGATGCAGTGAGAGCATGAGTCACATCATCCGGTTGATAGACTTGATTAAACCGATGCCAACACTCGAGAGCCGTATGACGTGGTTTGTCACAAATCTGGCACCGTACCTCTACAGTATCTTTAGAAGATTTGGCAGAAGGATGCTCTTGGAAGGACGAGAAGAGCCACCTCGGTTGTTGTGAACTGATTGAGAGCTTGGATAGTTGTCATTATTATTGGGTGAATAAGATTGAAATCTGCCTTGAGAAAAGCCTCGTCCTTTGGAACTAAAACCACCAACTCCTCGACCTCTCCGAGGATTCCCACGATTGTAATTTGAACCACCAGATCACTCTCCAACAAAGGCCATATTATGGTTAAGAGGAGATGAGTTACTTGTGTTGTGAAGATTCTTCATAGTTTCATGACCTTGAAGCAGAGGAACAAGATCTCGATAAGCTGGAATGGGTGGTTTGAACATTGTAGTAACAAAAGCTCATATCCTCTGCCTAGTCCCTTGAGAAGACCAAAGACCTTGGTTCGATCAGTCATAGGTTTACCAATGGCAGCCAAATCATCACAATAAGTTTTGAAGATGCGAATGTACTCAGATAGAGAGTAATTATCTTTGGAATGAAGTTGCATGTTTTGAAGAAGATAAAATTCTCGTTCCTGCGACTCTTGTGCAAAAGAATCCAGAAGAGCACTCCAAACATCGGCTGAGGTGTCAAGTCCGACAATCAATCCAAGAACTTCTTCAGAAAGGGTGCCAGTAATCCATCCACGGAGGAGCCTATCAAATCTTCTCCATGTAATATAATCAGGATTAGATTTGGTAGTGGTCACACCACCGCTCTCCTTTGAGGAGACAATAATCAATGGATCAGGCACTGTAATATCGCCATCTAAGAAGCCAAGCATGTCTTGACTTTCAACAAGACCCATGATTTGGGTTTTCCAAAGTAGAAAATTATTTTGGGTAAACTTAATTGAAACAAAATTGCCGACGTTGAGAGATGATGGATAAGGATAGATGATTGCTGAAGAAGAAGCCATATTTTTCGTTGAGAGATTAGAAGTGTATTTTTTTCCGTTCAGCCACAGATGATATTTGGCATCAGCGACTTGGTCACCCGCAGTCAAGGGTAGTCGATTTTTTGAAAAATAATAAGCTTATTAGAAGCACTAGTAACAATAAGGTTGATTCCTTATGTAATAGTTGTCAGATGGCTAAGGCATGTCGCCTTCCTTTTATTTTATCGCATAATCTTTGCAAAGAACCATTTGGTGTAATTCATAGTGATTTGTGGGGCCCATCACCAGTAACATCCTTTCAACGATTTTGTTATTATGTGATATTTGTAGATGAATGTACTAGGACTATATGCACTTAAGCCAAAGGATGAAGCAACTTTGTTTTCAACCAGATTTCGTTCAGCCACAGATGATATTTGGCATCAAGAGCTCGGTTGATCTTCTTCTGAAAGATCTTGGACCCGATGAATCTACAGTGATTCACATTTTTTTTGCTTCCGCTGCCCCACTTTCGTGTTGTTTGATTTTCAGCTACTGTCTCTGCAAGTCCTCACCATCACGATCTGAGATTCAGATCTGAGGTTTGAAACTCGGTAAGAGAGGCGAAGAAGAAGCATCCGAAAAGAAAAAAAAAAATCAACCGAAAAGAGGAGAAAAACAGTCTCGACCGACATCCATTTTCTCCCGATCTGAGAGAAAGAAGAGGTAGAACTGCAGGAATCCGTTTGGGTTTGACCGACAGCCATTTTCTCCTGATCTGAGATTCAGATCTAAGAGAAAGAAGAGAAAGAATGGGCAGGAATCCGTTTGGGTTTCATCGAACTCCCAGGCATGTGCAATCCTTCACTAAACTGCCAGACAACAGCAGATCTGAATCTCTTCTGTTTCCGTGCAAGGATCCACCGCCAAGATCTGAATCAAATATGAATTTTCTACCTCATAAAGTGCTCCGATCTTGGACGAGATCTAGATCTGCTCGAACTGCTGCATCTCTGCCTTCTCTGATCGGGAAGAAGAACCATCCACTTCACCGCCGATCTGATTGTTCTCAGATCTGTAGCCCATCGCCTGCTGCCTTGAACAGCCACCGTCTGCAAATATCACCGGCAGGCCAGAATCGCTCCGATCTTGGACGAGATCCAGATCTGCTCCCAGCAAACCAGTCCGGCGACGATCTCGTGGCTTCAAGGCCGAGAGTGAAAGAAGGAGAAGAGGAAGTAGATCGACTTTCTTGTAGACTGTAATCGGCCAGAAATCCAATCCGGCCAATCGCCCAGAATACCCGTCCTGCGACGATCTCGTGGCTTGAAGGACGAGAGTGAAAGAAGAGAAGAGGAAGTACAAAAGGCAGAGCTTTGTCTCTCTTTTACTTCCTTCATTTCGTTTGGGTTGAGGAAATCTCGACCGATGGAAACAACAACAGTGTGGAGGTGGATTTTGCATTTGACTTGACTTTTTCAGCCTACTGTCGCCAGATCTAGTACTGAAACTGAGTATCGGGCCCTCGCATCTGCTGCTGCTGAACTCACATGGCTCACTTATCTTATTCATGATCTTGGGCTCCATCTCTCATCCCCTCCAATTCTTTATTCTGATAATATGTCAGCATTGCATCTCACCATCAATCCTGTTTTTCATGCTTGCACGAAGCATATTGAAATTGATTATCATTTTGTTAGGGAAAATGTGTCTCTTGGTACTATTATCACCAAGTTTGTTCCGTCTTCTTCGCAAGTTGCTGACATCTTTACCAAAGCTCTTCCCCGAAAGCTCCATCACGTGTTATCCACCAAACTGAGCCTTTGGCCTCCTCCACGGCTCAGTTTGAGGGGGGATATTGAGAATGAGAAACCGATTTCCAGTAGTGAAATCAGGGATTTCCAGCAGAGAAATCCCTAATTTCCCTCTATGTTGATTTGATTGTATGTAAAGAATATTATCTTGATTTCATATCTTGTATTTTCGGATGAAATAATATAAATATACCAAAGGTCTCCAAGGTTGAAATAGTGGAGAACCATTCATTGATTCCTCTGTGTTTTCTATTTCTTTATGTAATACTGTAGCACTTACACTCAAAAAATCTCACATTAGTTGGGAGCTTGGGTGGTGGGGGTTTTGTATGAGAGGACAACCCTGTCCATTGTGAGGCCTTTTGGGCCAGGGCCCAAAGCAAAACTGTACAGGTTAGGTAGGGCCCAAAGCAATCAATATAATGATAGACTAGAGTCCGGTCGTCATAAATACCCCACCCAAAAGTCCCACATCGGTTGTGGACTTGGGTGGTGATGGCTTTATATGAGAGGGCAAACCCCTCCCCATCATAAGACTTTTTAGGCCTGGCCAAGTGAATAAGGACTCAAAACAAATGCGTGCAGGCTCAAAACGGACAATATTATGATGGGTTAGATGACTAATCCAACTTATCTTCTTTATTAAATAGTTGATACAATTCCAGCTAACGTATTTATTGAATGAATTGACTTAACTTGAAGAATCTTAAATGTGTAGATTTGTCCTGTACTTGATCTATCTAATATTTTGAATGGTTTGATTGAACTTAGATCGTTTACTACAAGGATGATCAATAAGTCGTATCAAATTTAACATATTTATTAAACAAGGTGGTTCAACTTAAAAAATATTAAATAAGACAATTCTACCCTGAACCTTATTTAATCTCTCTTTTTTCCTTCTTTCCATTTGTTCAGATAAAGATATTTTATATAAATTTAGTGGACTAATATTGTTTGCACTAATCACTTTTCCTCTTGTAAAATGATTCTCTCTATGAGAACTAAGACTTAAAATTTTCAAGGAACATAGATTCCGTGGAAAACGGCAAACGGCAATGAGCAAACAGCTATCGGGAATTTAGTATTGCACCACGGTCGAGACTCGAGAGTAACTGAGAAAGAGCTTTTGAGTCTTTCGAGGAACACGACACGATCAGGACTGAGGAGTAGGAGAGGAGCAAGGGGGACGGCGAATTTCGCTTGACTCTACCTGGGAGCTGGGATTTCTAATCCAATACAAGATAGGAGAAAGGGAAGAGAAGGCGGACGGCGAATTTCGCTTGACTCTACCTGGGAGCTGGGATTTCTAATCCAATACAAGATAGGAGAAAGGGAAGAGAAGGCGGATGGCCAATTTCACCAGACTTTCACCCAGTAATCCTACTTTCTACTTCAACCAATTACTCAGAGCAGGAGAAAGAGTAGAGAAGGGGGACGCTCATTTTCTCTCTACTTTCTGCTCTAAAACCTCCATTTTCCTTCTTTTTCTCCCTTCCATGGCCTCGTTTCAATCTTCTTCCTCCGCACACTTCCTCCGCCTCCCTCCTTTCTTCTTCCCAAAATGTCCTTGTCTTCCTCGAAATATTTCCATCGTATTTCCCAGAACGCCCCTCGGATTCCACACCAAATCCATCTCTTTGCCTTCCCAACGCAATGCCCTTCCACCTCACGATCAAGAAATCCTCGACGCAATTGCAGAATCTGATGACGGAGACGAGAGCAAGAAGAAGAACCGGAACCTTCCCGGCGTGAGAACATATGAGAACGACTTGGCTCGGCTGACTGTTATTGGAGACGTTGGCTTTGAGCAGGCTCTAACTGCTGCTGCTGCTGACGGCGGTGATGCTGCTGAGGAGCACATTACCTCGGGCATGTCCACTATGGTCGTTGAGACTGTTTTCCCTGGGAATCCTGATGAGCACAGCACCGTCTCCACCAGGCTGGTTGGTTCAGTTTGCTTTCTTCCATTTTCTTCCTTTACTTCTTTTCAGTTCTTTGATTGGAATATTTTTCTCTTTATCATTGATTTTGACAAATTCAATTGGAATTCTATTTGTCATTTGTTATGGTGTGTTCGTTTCTGGTCTAACTTTGCAATCAATTTTCACTATACATTTTTGCTGCATTTGGACCCCTAAATTTAATAATATTGTTTGGGGTTGAATGATTTGGAGAGAAAAAGGGGATGAAAAAAGAAAGAGTTATCCTTATAAGATCAAACATGTATCGAATGTGATTCCAGTATCTTCCAAAATAATCAACTGCAGCAACTGAAGATTGCTATGTATTTTTCTAAGAGGTTCAGTGCCAAGGCACTCATGGGTCTTAGGACAGTAGTTTGATGCATTAAACTTGACAAAGGTAGGAAGAAATAAAGAAGTACATGCCCAATTGTGCCACTGGATGGAAAACTATCGAACAGAAGCCCTCAAGGAAAGTTCATATCTCTTATTTAATACAAGGGGCATACTGAAAAATAACATTTGGAATTTCCTATTTAACGAAAAATTGATTTTTTTTCCATTTAGTGGCAACTGCCAAAAATGTTTTCTCAACTGTCATTTTTTTTTAATTAAAAATGATTCCTGAGAAAATGCAAAATTTCTATCTAGTAGAGGCCTTTTTGTACCCATTTTTTTCCACAGAAGCCAGACTCCCAAACCTGGATTGTTCTAGTCCTCTAGGTACATGCCACAATTGGATTTCCTTGATTTTCTGTTGAGTTATTTTTATGCTTATAGGGGAGTTCTGACGGTGCAAAAGATGCAAAACGCATGTGGATTGGAGCCCTACAATAACCATCGTTTTTTCGAAATGACTTCCATGTCTGTCTTCTACAAATCTTCATTGTCGAGCTCCCTTTCATCAATTTAGACTTGAAAAGAGAAATGCCCAAAATTTCAAACCCTCAAATTGGATAAGGAAGAAAAAGGAGAGAACCCAGCTTGTCTTTGTTTGTGTACACCCACTTTCGCTAGGAAATCCGCCACACCATCATCAAGTCTACCTTTTCAACATCAAAACTCACTAGTAACTCCACTGAGTTCCCATGTGAGAATACTTGCAATTCCATTGGCTCGGAAGCCAAGGTATCCAACAATCATTTCTCCTTGTGAGAACACCTGCAACTTCAAATTTCATTCTTGTGTCTTAGTGAATGCCCATATTCTTTGCAATTTCTTATCTGAAGTTGGAGGAAAGATAGGATTGTATACCTAAGATTGGTGGATGGTAGTTTAGTGTGGATTGGGTACTGAAGCATGAAATGATCTTGGAGGACTTGATTGTAGGGGATGGTGATACAAATGAATCGAGTTGCACATCATGCTGTATATTGTAAAAATCGAAAGAACTGGAAACGAGTTTCTTGTCTTCATTGACAAAGGGAAGGAGGAAGAAGAGAAGGGAAAATAGATGGAAGGGAGATCGATGCTTTGAGGGGTTTTTGTATGAGATGGACTTGGAAGTGATAAGAGGGTAACTGTATGGCTCTAATTCATGTGCTTTTCACACATTTGGCACTGTTTGCATTTTCAAGGGGTAATACTCCCATATGCAAAATGACCATTTGTTGTCATCCTAATGGAAACTCCCCTTAGGATGAGCATGTCCATCTTTCATTTTTAAAACAAAATCCAATATCACATTTTTTTCTTAATTGAAAGCACCTACAAACAAATCCTACAAGACCCTTGGGTTCATTTATATATATAGGAAAGAAAAGAAGACAAGCACCAGCGGTGCAAAGAAATAGTAAAAAAAAACTTCAATAGACTACAAGGCACTTAAGACGAAGGACTTAAGTGAGGTCAACACATTCTTTTCAGACACGCAAAATGTTTGACATAGAAAGGTTCTTGAAT